>VZTY01006857.1:0-26379 GCA_013400935.1 Turnix velox | reverse complement strand
AGCTCCTCGGCGCCAAGTGTCCTCCTGCAGGAGGAGCCGATCCTCCAGGAGGTCCCGCAGCCCAAGAACACCTGGGCAGAGGGGGAGGGAGGGGAGCGAGCCCCGAGGGCCGAGGCCGAGGACGGACTCCCTGGTGCTGGCCCGGAGAAGCTCCCTCCGCAGGAGGGTCGAGACCCCGCCCGGCGCCAGAGCCAGCGCAGGAGGGCGTCGGACCGGAAAGAACCAGCTTCGTCCCGGCCCCAGATGCTGCTCACGTTCACCGACTCTGCATTACGAACTGTGCAGATCAGGGCCCTTTAGAAGATAGCAAAGCTGAGCCAAATTATGGAGAAACATCCAACCCTAGGGGTGAGGAGCTAGATCCCCTCCACCCAGCTCGTCTCTCCCTCCCCACGCACCACGGCACTTCTCCCTGCTCTTCCCCAGCCAGCTGCTCTGGCGGCCATCCACTTCTGTTTTTCTCAAGTAAAGAAAAATATAGTAGAGAGAAAAAACAAAAATTTAAATATAAGAAAATAAATCTCTCACCTACACTTTTGGTACCACTTCAGATTTTCTCATATAGCACTTTCACCTCTTTCAGCCCAGAAAGCACAGCTGCAAGGTGGATATGAAGCCAGCATTCATAACTATTTACAAAGAGTTCAGTCTGCTCTGGATTTACTTGACCTGTTTTACTACATAACTTGTTTTACTTACATTCAGAGTCTGTTGATTAGAGTATGAAATTTTCCCCCCAGATTCAGGCACTAATTCTACCAGAAAGTGTAGTTAAATCATTAGATGTGAGTCAGTTTGACTGCAACCATTTCCTCTACTAATTGACCTCCATGAGTCAGCACTGATGTATCAATCCCACAGACTTTGCTCTTGTATTGTCCTTCATAGGTCCTATTGAATTCAACAGCATTTACAAGGTTTGTCATTATTCTCCACCCACAAAAGATATGTAATTGAGATTAAATTCCTTCCCAAAAATTAGACCAAAGAAGAATTTATTTAAGAAAATGTTGTGCCTTGTGTTACATGTGATATAAAATGAAATTATAACCTCACTAGCAGCCTCCTGAAAAGTTGACCTCTGATTAGACTGCAAGACTTTTGTTAGAGCATGCCTCTCCTGACAGAAGACAGAAATAGCTTTGAGAAAGGTAAGAAAGAAAGTAAAAAGTTCACAGATTTGCAATATAGAAGCAGTCTAATTTTACTGATATCCCATGAAGGTGTACAGGAAAAGACAGAATAGATGGAATTCCTGTAATTATTTCTCTGCCCTTGTTGTCATCTTACCAAAGGCAAAAAAAAAACCAAAGCCAAAAACAAAACAACCAAAAACCTCCAACACCAAAAATATACAGAATAACTAGCAAGCAGCATGAAAGAAGTAGCACAGATTACTTTTCTGGCCAGCAGAAAGATTGCAATGTGTAAAGCAATAGTTTTCCTCTCAGATAAACTGGTTTTCATTCACCCTGCAACAATTTTGCCTTTCTTTGGAACAGAACATAGGAATGGTTTATATACCTTTTTTTTTTTTTTTTTCATTTCTGGAGAATATTTTCATATTTTGAGAAATTAAGAATGTGTGTTCCATTTCGTTAAGACTAAAAAGTCAGGTTTTGAAATGTTTCCATTTCATCTGGCTGTTTATATAGCAACCTGTTTTCAACTTCTATTGCTTCTCTAAGACTTCTAGTTTACACTGAAATACTATTTGACAGCATTTCTAGCCCATCCTAAGGAACTTTTATGAATTAAAAATCATATATTACAGCAATTATTGCAATAATATATAACATATGCTTTTCCTATGTGTTGTCCATATCAATTTATCAGTGAGTACAACATGATCCTCCATAAAGCTCTCAAGCAACACTGTCAAGGAGAGAGATGATTCCATAATGCTGTTGCACAACAAGTAAAAGAATAGTTGAAGAAACAGCTCTTATCAGTGCTGAGCATTCAGTTCCTCTCAACAATCTGCCATTCAAGCTGAAGAAAGCCCGAAAAACAAACATATTTTGAAAACCAAGCTCAGTCTAAATTTCCAAGTTGTCTTTGCATCTCAAATGGTACTATATGGCAAAGCAAAGTAAAGCCCATACAGTCATATAGATGTTTCATTAACTACTCTCTTTCAAAAATAGTATTCCCTGCTTGGGAATAATAAAAGTCTTGTTTAATGAAATACTGTATAAAAATCCGTAAATGTCACCACTGAAACCTGGTAGAGGCTGAGATAGGACTTTTCTTTTTAAATACAAGCTTTACCTCAGTTCTGTGTGGTAAATGTATAGTCAGTATTATGTGTTCTCTTAAACGGTAGGAAAAAAAAATCTAAGGCTGACACTGGGTATTCATCTAACATTCGTAAAAGTTCTTGATTTTTATTTTTTTTAAATTGACATTTGTAAAAGAGATTAATTCTCTTTTTTCTGTTTTACTAATGCACAAAAAAATGCATGGAACAACATTATGAATAAAACTCATTTGAACAAGACAACAGGATGAATTGAGGCATAGATTAAAGGAAAAGTCCAGGTGTGAAGATAAGTCTTGATTTATGCAAAAGCATTTGTACCTTTACTGAAAGCTCTAATATATAACACAAAAAATATATATAAATATATAATCAACTGAAACAGGAGTGTGTATTCAGCATGAGCTGACAGTTCCTTGTGTAGTTGGACACATCATCAACCACTCCTAGTGCTTCAGTAGACAATTTTAGCTTTAAAAGCATCCAATTCTCTTAAAAACCATAAAGTATGACATGGCACAAGCCCAGTGTTTAAAGTTGTTTTTATACAGCCAGCTGAGTTGAAATCATCTCTTATTCTGCCTCTGAAGCAAATTTGCACAGAGCTTCTCAAGCACTGATGTTTGAAAAGAAAAAAAACCCAAACCAGCATTTCTTTGAACATGAGCCAGAAAATACCTTGTTCTTCAGGCAACTGTATCACAAATGCATGGAAGTGGTATTCTAGGCATCTAACTTTCTACTGCTTGATATTGACATCCTCAAGCAAGAATTCTTAATTTCACTTTTGAAAATATTACCTACTGAATTATAAATCTAGAAACACTGAAAACTAGCCAGAAGTAAATTAATTTTAATATAATCTCAAACATTTATTTGGATCTTATCTTCCTCATGTGGCAGTATAATCACCAGGATTATGCATGATTAGCTAGAAAACTCATTCTTAATACTAAACATGCATGCATGAAAAACCATATTAGTTTATTTTATTATGTATTTCAAAATGAAACTGAACACAATGTTTTTGGAGCTAAAATTCAGGAGTGTACAGAGTAGGTACATTTAAAAACAAATCGAGGGATCAGATTGTTCAAGTATTCCTATTGACACAATGGCTTTCATCTTGCCTCAAAAGCTTAAGTGTGAGTGAAATCATTAATGGTCTCCTTCTAACAACTTTTTTTATCATGATGCATAGATAATATCTCAGAGAAGGACAAATTATTTCATTATATGGTGACCACTAGCAGTTTTTGACAGTGTTATGTACCATTTTGTAGTTAATCAGTCCTTTGCAGACTCCAGTGTGATGGAGATAATTTTCATGGACTCCAATATTTTCTGTAAAATTTATTATCAGAACAATGCTAGCACTACTTATGCAACTTCACCACTTATGCAACTTAGTCAAGCAATTTTTGTTCCTATATATACATATATTCCTTTTATCCCTTGACTGAGCAACATCTAAGTAATTTCTAGGAAGGAAAGACATGAGTTTTTCCCTCAGACTGGCAAAATTTTCCTTTAAATATTTCCTTTAGTCTCTAGTTCCACTTACCTCCTGAATTTGAAATTAGAAAAACTGTATTTTTTGGGTTTGCAGTGACATGCCTCTCTACTGCATCCAAAGAGCCACCCATATCAGAAGGACACGTGATTCCCATCGGCTAGTAGAGGGCAGTAGCCCAGGAACAAAATACATGGTCCAAGACTATTAAGAGGCAAGAGAAGGGAGTCTTTCTCAGGAAAGCTACTAGATCTTGAGAAACAGATACTAAAAATGGGGACTGAGGTGTTAGGGAGGCTTACTGGGGAACAAAATGACTGCAAGATATAGTGGTGAGGGAGAACATAAAATGAAAACCAGGGACCACTGTGACAAATAATAGTGTGAGAAGGAACTAGGATGGTCTGAATGAAAAACTGGGATGAAAAGACAGAGAAGTTATATCATGCGGTAAAGTTAAGTATGAAGAATAACAGAGGAATCCAGTAGAGACAGAAGACCTTAAAGTGGTGAGTGGAGCCTGATGATGAGACAGAGAATGGACAGTAAGAAAGAAAATATAAAAACACGGGAATAAAAAGTGGCAAAACAATTGTTGGAAGACTCTTGGAAAGAGTATTTGTCCTGGTGTCAGAAGCACATTTCAGAACCGAAACAATGTAGAAAAACTAACACACACTCAAAAAATTGACCAACAAACCAAAACTGAACAGCAAAAAAGGTCACATGAAGAAACGAGAAGGCACATCTCCCTTCTGTCTGCCAGTTGGAAATGTCAGTACATTGTGAAGTGTGCAGTAATTTTCATGTATAAAATATTGCAGAGGAAATGCAAATAAAGGGGAGCAGTACTAGTCTGAGCAACCAAGTCTTCTCATTCAGTTTGCAAAATGGACAAAGATTTATGCCCTTCATGATATAGCACTGAAATATTCACCCATGTATTAGCTCAAATCAGGGTTTCCCTTTGCTCCACCACTTACATTAGAAGAGGTAAAGCTGACAGAACTGAAGGTCCTTCTCAACCATTTGAAATCTTGAGTGGAAATCCAAATTATATCATATATTTGAATTTTTCAGTATCTTCAGCTTGCTTTTACGGGAATTACGATGAATGCAAAAATCCACAATACATCTACAAAGGAAATATTCAGATTCCCAGATCTGCTCACTGACCCTATGTAAGAGGTGCAATAATTTGTCATAATGCATTAAACAAGGCAGAAGCAGCAAAAGAAAATGTTCTTTGAAAAAAAGCTCTGTAGATCAGGTGCTGGACTTGCCTTTAGGAGACCATTATTCATTTCCTGGTTCATTAACAGATTCATTATATAAAATTAAGTAGATCTGTGTTCCTGCAACCCATTTACTAAGTAAAGATGATGTTTTTTAACAGACTAACTACAATATCCCCATACTGCTATGGATTGCTGAAGCTTTCTGACAAATGTATTTTCACAGCTTTGTTTATACAGTCTCTCTAAGAGACTGAGGCATTTGAATAAGCAGGCATTTCCTTTCACAAAAAAATTTTGCTTTCCCTGATCAGCTAACTTTACTGATACTGTTACTGACCAGCTGCTATCACTGTCATTACTGTCTTGGGAATCCATAGGCAGATTCCAAGTATGTTACCGCTTTATGGAGTTTAACTTCATCTAAGGTATAGCCTTGATTGTTGCATTCAGCTACTAAGAGTCTCATCTTTTGTCTTTCTTTAAATTCTAGCTTTTTGGAAAAGCGGGAGTGATGACAAATACCTGTAGATACATCCTAAGAAACAATTTAGAGATGAACATCAACTTAAAAGCAACACATGAACAAAAAACTAGTGCTCAGCACCCAGTCCAACTTCATTTCGGTGCTTTCCCCCAGACCCCATCAATCTTAAGAAAACTGAGTTCTTATTAATAACATACTGCATTATATGCCAGAATAACATGCCATATGAGGCTATAAGGGTATGACCAGAACTAACAGTAAGTGATATCTTAAAGAATAGAAACAATTATTGTCAAAAAAGAAAAAAAAAAGGCATCTCTAAAAAAAGTATTTGTTTAAAAAAGTGAATTGAGGAAATACCATCTCTACACTAAATTTTCCCAGCAGGGTGCGTAGTGCGTTAGTTTTGGAAAAGCAATGCTCCAAGGACACTATGAATTCCACATAAATCTTCTAGTAATTTATGTACCAATTTGTCCTGGTTTGAGGTAGAATGGGGTAAATTTTCTGGTTTGTGTTTGTACTAATATTTTTACTTGTTATTACTGTGTGTAAGATTGTTCACCGTTTTATAATGTTTAAAGAAAAACGGAGGAATTGGTGGGGGATGGAAACTGGCTAGGCAGTTAACGACCGCCATCAGCTTCTCAATAGGAAGACAAAGGAAGGGTGATCGAAGCCTCAGGCGAACTTCGCCAGGCTGGAGCCAGCCTGGGGGAGGTGCCGAAGCACTAGTGAAGAAGGAACTCGTGGTCGGTTGTACCGGAAAGAGAAACTGCAAGGGGAGGGTTCTACATTGATGGATGTAACATGTAACCAATGTATTCCATCCCATATGCATCATGGTCTCAGTATATAAAAGGAGGGATCGAGGAGGCAGTCGCTCTCTTCCCTCCTCGCCGCTCTTCCCTCCTCGCCGCTCTTCCCTCCTCGCCGCTCTTCCCTCCTCGGCTCTTTTCCCTCGTCGGCGTCCCCCTCCCCGACCCTGCGCTCTCACAGGACTCTCCTCGGCCTGACCACGTGGAAGCGCGATCGTCATCCGAGAGCTGGATTCGGTCTTGTAAATATTGTACACCTTTTTTATCTTGTCCTTTTGATTTTATTTATTGTTTTATTATCTATTAAAGTAGTTTGGAATTCTTCCGAACTCTTGAATCTCCTCCTTCCTTCCTCTCCTCTCTTCAGAGAGAGAGAGAGAGGACCATCTGTCTCTGGGGGGCTAATTTATTAATTTTGGCCCAAAACCAGGACACAATTATAACCAAATATACTATTACCATTTTACATGGGATTTTTGCTGAAATCCTAAAAATGCTGCTGTTTATCAGTACTGATAATGCTTTATTCTCATTTGACAACTTAATTCTTTATTTTTCCTAAGATTCACATCATACTTTAGTTAATAAAAATTTTCAGAGCTGTACTAATTTTATAATTTAAACTAATACTGCTTGGGTAGTGTTTGAAATATTAATTTCAAATAGATTTTAGACTTTTTATAGTGTCAATTTTGATTATGGAGTTTTCTGAGCTAAGAAGCAGAAATTTTTCCACTCAGGCTATTTTATAAGCATAAATGTATTCATTTTGATGGAAAAAAATTCATTGCAGGCTGAGCTCACAGTGCCACATAATTAGTGTTGGATTCCTTCCTTCTTTTAGTTGGATAAGCTCCCCAAAATTAACAAGGAAATTTTGAATGCAATTCTTTTTTCCTATCTCTGACACATGGCTATGAGTGAGAGAACATTTATTTGATAAATACCCATTTTTCTTATATGAGTTGAGGGTTACATGAAGTCAAGCATATCCATTCTGAATGTTTTCAGTTACAAACTGGAGACAGAAATTCTGAGTCCACAGCAGTGGCTGCTTTTCTAAGCACGTTGTCTCTGAGGTACTCCTAACCTTACTTGAAGATACAGATAGACAAATATGTTGTCCAATAATCTAAACAAAGTTACGATTCATACAGTAAGATTTTGTTTATATTTATGTTTGTCAAATCCCTTGAGGAATTTGCCTTCAGCTGTCTGATTCAAATAAATTTCAGGGAAAAGCAAGGCTTTTTATTTAATTCCAAAGTATAATCATCAAGCTGCTGGTTTCAGGTGTCAATAGTATCTCTCCTCTGGACTGACTATTGCCTTTATATGCCATTCATATATTTTACTCAGAAACACAGAAAACATTTTTTCCTTTTCCAAAAGTTCCCAGTACTAAACAGAGCTAGGAGTTTCTTCCTAGTAATTTGCTTCTTCACTCAGTATTTTGGGATGCCAACATGGAAAAATATAATCAATATCAGCATCCAAATTTTTTGCCATAAGGATTCTGAATGTCCCATATGAAGCAAGGGTACCACTGACTTCATGTATTGCAGTAGAAAAGTAGAATGGTTGTTTTGGCAGCTGCAGATAAAAACACTTTCACAAAAAAATATCTCTTGTGGCCTTGACTGGAATTTTGGCTGCATACATTGGTCTACATCTGTTACAGAATGCCTGTGCACACTCATTTGATGATGACTTTCAGAGGGGTAAGAGCCATCCAGGAATCATTTTAAGGCAGAATCAGAATCTACACAAAATAGCTTGTTTTATTTTGTCTCTAAGGAACTGACAGTTAGCAACAATGACTGATAAACTTTTCAAACCTGTTCATGTTTATTTTCCAGAACAGAATGTGATCTGATTGCCTGGATTTGATAATACCACAGTTGTACACAAATACCAAAGGCTACCCAGAAAGGACTTAAAATCCCGTGCAGACAAAGCATGCACAGTGAAACCAAAACAAATCCATTTTGAGTCTGAACAGCATACAGTTCCAGGTTAAATAGAAGGAGATCATTTGCTCATGCACTGAATATTTCAGTAGGATAAAAGATAATCAAGTATGGAAAGAATCCAGCACAAGAGAAAAAAAAAAAATCAGTCTTCAACCTTTTGAGAACATGTATCAAATGCTTATTGATCTGATTCTCAGAGACATTTAGCAGCTGAATCTAATAATTCTGTGGACTTTAAAAAGAGATGAAGGAGATGAAGATGTAAGGAGAGATTCTGAAGCTCAATATTCCAGATAAATATCTAGTCACTCCTAGTGAACAGAGATAAAGCAATGTAAGTAAGGTTCAAATCATTCAAATGCTATTCAGCACCTTTTATATTTTAACCACACTTCATGGCAGTTCATGAGTGGAAGTAGTCAATTTGATTTCCAAAGTTATCTTAAAATTTTCAATTTCTGTTCTGTAGTCAGGATGAGAACATAAAATCTTAAAAATTGTGATCATATCTCTGAAACAACATGCCCATAAGAGGCTTGAATGAACTGGGAGAGGGGGAAAGATTCTGTAAAAGATTATTATTTTTATGTCATTTAAGGATAGAAGAATAAGTTAATCTTCCATGGATGTGTTATGACAATACGCACTTTGTCATGATGACACAGTACCTGTTACAAATGCTCAGGAAATCTTTTACTTGATATGACTGTTCTCAATCACATATTTATGTGGCTTTTCAGTAGATGATGTGCATATTCTAATGTCAATACAACAATTAAGCTGTGGTTGAACACTTGATACCTGTCCAATTTACCCCATTGCAGTACTTCTAGTAGGTCTATTTCCTATTATAATTCACGGAGTTAACCACACCAGTATCACACATATAGAGCTCTTGCAGTGCTTGCTGTTGACATTACAAATTTAACTCTTAACAATTCAAGCTCCTGAATATGACATGCTTTCAAAAGAAAGATATCTTTTCTACCTTATAGTACAGGCATTAATATATTAAATTATTGCCATTATAATTTCCTATATACTTCACTTACAATTATGCATGATATTTCAATTATTCTTTAAGAGCTTTTACTTCACTGAAATTTATAAAGAAATTATGAGGTTTAGATGTAGAATGTTATTAATTCTGTGAATAACTGTAAATGAACAAAAATTCTAGCAAATATGTAATATATTATATTGTGACTGCTTTCATTTTCCCCTTGATTAAATTTTGCGCAGGTTGTATACTAAGCTCTGTGATGGGAAGTTACCAGTTCACATCTAAGTAGTTCATGGAGAATTATAAAACAGATTGCCAAGATAATTAAGTAAGTATTAAGTGGATTACTTGGTCACATCCCAAAGCTCTGATGGGGTTTTACAGTGAGAAAGAATGCAAAATGACTACAAAACATGATGGTACAATTTCATTTGTGGATTTAGCTGTCTTCATGAGAATAAGCTTTTACTTTCTGCCCTGTTTTGTACTTACCATCTTACAATAGTTATCAAAGCATATTAGAATATGCTGATCATATTCTAATTATTTCCTATTTTAAACATGAGTCTAGAATAAGAATTTGGCTGTTCTATTTCCCAGTTGGATTTCATAGAATGTGCTAAATACTTAACTTCCTAATCTATTTTTTCCTACACTTGTAGAAAATCAGAGTGTCATGCTGCAGGCTGACACACCACAAAAAAATACAGATATAAATGCTGATGATCTCAGGCACATGTTGTAGTTTCTGAAATGCCGAAATCCAGAAAGTCCAATAGCAGCTTTTAAAAGCCTCCATAAAAAAAGAACATGAGTGAACAGCTGATCCTTTCCTCCTTAAGTGTAATCCCTTCTCTACCAAAAAAAAAACCCCAAAGGCAGCATTCCAATTGGTTTCAGTGGGATTGGGATTCCACTCTATACCTTGTCGTGGGGCTGCCAAATTTAATTTAAAATTTTAGAGCAATAGAGAATTTACTGTATGCCTTGGAAACTTGTTCAAATAATTGCTGTCTTTCAGAGTGTAAAATATGACCTTTTTTTTCGATGTAATTTTATCTATATCATCAATTTGCCCAAAGCTTTCTGTATACATTTCTATAAACATGAATGAAAAATCTTAGGGTTAGCAGTTCATAATTCTTTGTCTCCAGAGAATATGGTGAGAAGAGCAAAATGAGGTATTCCAAATTAATTAATTTTGATATTGAATAAATTGATATAAGAATTGAGATTAAATGCTGATTTTCTTTTTTTTTTTTTTCATTAAATAGACTTAATGGTGATGCTGTATGTAGATACCTTCTTGGGATCTGAGTGTGTAATTTAATTTTTTATTCATCAAAAAATATCTAATGTCACTGAATTCAAATTCTGCAAATTTGCTATTTGTAGGAATTGTTCAGGAAAATGAGAGGTTTATATTTTTTAAAGAAATTGATTTTTTGAATTTTGTTTGTAGGAGTTATTTAAATGGAGTTAATAATTATAATAGGTTCAAAAGGTCTAAAATGTAAGTGGTGTGTTAAAACAGAAATACTTTTCAAGATGTAAAAAAAACCAAAGTGAACATGGCATTGGATAAATACAGGGATTGATCTTTTAAAGTCAGCAACCAGACTTCCTAAAGTGACAATCACAAGGACTATGGTTAGAAACAAACTGGAGTGATTGCTAGTTATCTTCTTCTACTTTGGAAATCTGCATTATTTAGCATGCTGTCTGCTGGCAGAGTCCCACTGCCAGCCATGTGATGTGTCGCTGGCATGGCAGTTTGAAGTGAAAACTGGATTTTAAAGTCAAAAGCTATAAGCAGCTACAATATGCTCTAAAGATATCACTTTAAAAAGACTTGGCATCCTTTTTTTATATAGCTGTGTTCCATTTCTCTCTTTTTTGTATTTGGCCTGGGGAAAGGTACTTAAGCAAACACATGGAAATTGTTTCATCCCAGGGTTTTAAATGTGTGTTAATTAATCAAAAGTCTATATAATAAAACTTCACAGTGAATTTGCACAGGAAATTTCTGTCTTCTCTTGGAATTTCTAGTGTTGGAAATCTGATTAATTATCTTTTAATTTGATCTCTTATTCCCTAGAAATAATTTATCCTCGACTTAAGAGCCTCAGCCTTTTGTAAGAGCCTTTCTTACAAATACCACTATAACATTTTGCAATATCTTCTCATGTCAGGCCCCAACTTTCTGTAAAAACCCTCCCATTTTGTATTGATCATTGCTGAATTTTGCTTAGGAACTCTTAAAAGAAATGCCCTTTTGTAAGTAAATATAAATTCTCAATAACAAAATGTTAAACTTCCCTCTGGTGTTTCAATAGAGATTCATTTCTTCAGTAACATCCCTGGCTGCAGCTTAGGAATACAAAGGAGAAACAAGCTACATATCTTCATGATCGATTTTAAAATAAGAAGATTTCAAGGCATTACAGTATTATATTCTCATTACTTTAAAGGTATTTTCCTAAAGTAGGATTGCATTTATATGAATAAAAACTATAGAATGCTGTGTCAGAATAGTTTCTATTTTCCACAGAAAATGTAAAAGATGGTATGAAAAAACAATAGTTTGAAAAGGTCCATATGTGTCACAAAAACATTTTGAACTTCTTTGTCTTTAAATATGGAAGCATTCAGTAAAAAGAAATTCAAACAAAAGGAAAACATTTGTGAGTTCATGACTTTCAAATCAGGAAATTATAGAAGGAAGAGTTTGCGCAAACACACAAGATCTTTTACAAAAATTGAATCAGGTAGCAGATCCTTAAAATTGGAAAGCTGAGAGGAAATCTTGTGAAGTGACAGGACTATGTCACCATGCATTGAAAAGAAAGGAAAGGAGATGTCAAAAAGTGCTGGGACAGATTATGGAGAAAATGTAGGAAAAACTAAGAGAGCCACAGCAGAAGAAATGGTTTTGTGACAATACGCAGTCAGCTCTTTTAACAGGTATATCCTTTTCACTAGTGTTTTAAACTCACTCCAGGATGAGAAATTTCGTAAACTTCATATAAAGTTTTCCACCTAAGTGACTTTATGCAAATGAGTCATTAATGCAGTTTCCAGGATGTTTGTGAGCCCAATCTGTTTCTGTCTTAACCATCAACTTCATAACATATGTTTGCATCTATTTTATGATACCAGTAACACTTCTCTCATGCGAACTAGGAATTGGCCCCAAAGCTTTTGAGTACTAGCAGCTTGCTGTACAATACAGGAAGCTGTTGTGCAGATCCTTTAAAAATGATTTAAAACATTCCCAAAACATCACTTAAATAAATTGCTCTTTTAAAGGATTATATAATAAATGGATAAATTGGTTCTAGCCATTACACATCCTGATGTATTGCTTCATGCTAGGCTGTACTGCAATGTGTCACTTCTGGTGACTTTCCTACTTTGTTTCCTTAGCATTTCAGACATGACATGCTGTTACTGTGACTAATGCAATCATACAGGACCTAAAGAAACTTCCAGGCCAGGATTTAACATAAAGAGTAAAACTGCTTTGCTTTCGTATGCTTTTATTTCATTGAAACTATGAAAAATGTCTTTGTCTTATTATCAAAGACAGCACATGTTACTTTTTATTTGCTAATAAAATTGAACTGCTCTTAATGTTATACACATAAAAATGCTTTTTTTGGCTGCACAATCTTTTAAAAAATCTCCTTAAATTGATAAAAACAGTTCAGTGCATAAATAGTCAATAGCAAGTAGATATTGTGCTGCTTCTGCTCTCAATAAAAATGAAAATTCAAACCCCTAAAGCTTCTCTCTTTTTGAAACTCTGATATCTGGCTTCACACTTTGACAATTTGCAACATTGTCTGAATCATTCAAAATTCATTTTTGAAAATGCCAGGTTGCAAGAACTTTTAAATTCTCAACTGCTATCCTGTGTAAAAAGCATTAGCAGCCCACTGAGCAGGGACTGAAATTCTGTACTTCCTCTTAAGCTGTTTCACAGGTTTTTGAATGAAGTGTAACTTAGCTGCTGCAAGAACAAAGAAGAGGGGTTGGACAGTTATGAAAGGAGATAGTAGAAAAGTCAGGCTTATAGAGATCCTCATCACAACTGTAGGGAGAGGAAGGAAAAAAGAGACCAGCTTCAGATAGGAGGGTCTTCTCACTATCTAGGAGCAGTTGTTGACCTAGCTCCTCATTTTAGAGTGGGAAGTGAAAGGGAGCCCAGATTTCAACAGCTCCGGCACTGCAGGGGACACAATGATGCAATGACTACTTTTCTGACTCCGGCAAGAAGCTGGCTTGTAAAACCACTCAATCAGAAGCTGCTCTCCCTTCTTCCTAAGATATCATTCATAAAAACTGCACTTCAGCTATCCTTCTACTTTGTTCTCCTTTAATGTGGTCTCACAAATCATACACTTTGATTTAAATAGTGACGCAGCTTTTTCTTAAAATTAGCTTGTTAGCAAGGGATTATGGTGAGGTATGGATTTGAAACAATTGAGATGAAATCGATACTTTCTCATCACCACTATTATGATTCATAAAACATTATATTAAAATTCAGCAAGACTTTATCTTTTCTTGATTATAATTTGCAAGAAAATAGTGGCCCATGGGCAGCAATAGCTATACATGCTATACAGAGAAATCATAGAATCATAAAATAGTTTGGGTTGGAAGGGACCTTAAAGATCATTGAGTTCCAACCCCCCTGCTGTAGGCAGGGACACCTCCCTGCCTTGTCCAGCCTGGTCTTGAACACCTCCAGAGAGGGGGCATCCACAACCTCTCTGGGCAACCTGTTCCAGTGCTTCACCACCCTCACTGTAAAGAATTTCTTTCTTATGTCAAGTCTAAATCTACCCCCTCCAATTTACACCCATTGTTTCTAGTCCTCCCATCCAATATCATATTAAAAAGTCCTTCCCCTGCCTTTCTGTAGGACCCCCTCAGGTACTGATAAGTTACTATAACGTCCCCCCTGAGCCTTCTCTTCTCCAGGCTGAACAATCCCAACTCCTTCAGCCTGTTCTTATAGGGCAGTTGCTCCAGCCCTTTGACCATCTTCGTGGCCCTCCTCTGGACCCTCTCAATGTCCTTCCTGTATTGAGGGCTCCAGAACTGGACGCAGTACTCCAGGTGGGAGTTTCTTTCTTTGAATTTGATGAAGATATCTACCTGCAGTTAAGTCAGTTAACTGAGCCTCAAGACCATGCAGGTAGCAATTCCTGTTCTCCTTCTTATGAGTATTCTGAAGAATCTAACTTTTCTGGGTGCTGTGAAAGTTTTCAGCACACATACTTTAAAAAAATTAGGATCTAATACATGATTTCCAAATAAATGACAGGCCAGGATTAAGTGAAGGAAAATTTCCGTCTCTAATACTACTGCAAGATGACAGAGCAAGCTAATGAGGAGGTTATTCCCTCTTATATTCTTTTAACCTACAAAACGGCATCTGCATACTGAAGCACTTGATATGTCAGAGCCAAAACTTCCCCTTGGATTTTGCTTATTGATCTGTCTGTGGTGGATTTCTTTCTTTTTCCTTACAGGTTTGCAAGATTACTGATGCCATTTTTTCACTGCTAAAATATAAAAGTAAAACATATACTCTCCAAATCTAAGCAAAATAGTCACCAGGGACATCACTCTATGGGGCATATCTAGACCCTTGGGAATGTAGCAAAAGAAAATCATTCTCCCAAAGGATTCTCCTTCAGAAGTTAAAGCTGTGGGGAAAGAAGCTAACAGCCAGTATAACAACCAAGTCCAAGAGCTAGAGAAGAAAGCAGGAGAAAATGCAATAGAGGTAGTCACTGAGGAACGAAGGAAAAAATCTGCCAGAGATCAGAAAAGAAAAATTATGTACTGTTGCTCTTTGCTTTATCAACACCATAAGCCTAATGTTAAGATACTTACTGTAGAATTTACTGTGAGCAAGGCTGTACATGGAAATTCCAAGGGTTTCTGCTGATACTTTTTAAAGGCTGGGTTTTTTTCTAAACATGTTTCAGAGAAAAATCCTATAGGAAATACATGTCAAAATCTGCTTATGACACGATTGCTTTGTCATAAAATATAATTGAAGAAGAAAAATGTCAGGTATGTATTTATATTTAGAAATGTTTCAGTTTAACTGATTCTATAAAGTGTGCTCATTTGTGTTTTTCAGCTTTCATCTATAAAAGCAGGTAGCATTCAGAGCTTTGCAAATACTTAAACTTATCAGAAAAAATGAGATCATTTGCCAGATTTATTAAAGGAATTGCACAGAAACCTTTCCAGAACCTCTTTCTTCTCTGATATCTCTTCTTCTCTGTCATTAACTATAGGGATATTCTGCTTTACATAAGGTAATCACCATTAGAATTAGTTTCATAAAGGGACATCTTCAAAAACACTCCCTTCTTGTTTCTGCTCCACCTTAGTATTGTATGATTTGCATGTGTATTTTCCTCTGAAGTAGCTTTAATCTGGTTGAAAATAATTTGTGAGCATATGACAAAGGAAAGCATCTGCTCCCTTAAGAACATCTGGTCAAAGGAGCCACAGGTAGGGACATAATGCTAAGCGTGCCACCTAATCAATGTAATGCTCTCACGTACTAGGAGTCAGAACTTACGTGATAAGCTGAAAAGCCACAGGGGTGGAGAAAAGAGAAAAGATGTTTCTAAGTCACATTTCACCTTTCTGAACTCCAGGTCTTGCCACTCATTAGAGCTCCCCAGGACAGTTTTGCTGAAGAGTGAAGTGTGATCATGCTTCTTTCCCTTCAGAGACTCTCCCATATCAAATATCTGAACTAGAAGCTTGTTAGAAATTGGTACAAATGGTGCTCACTGGATGAATCTAGGCTCCCAGTAAACAAATTTCTTATGACTGATATTTCCAAGGACTTCAGAGATTCTTCAATCAAATACATACAGTGAATGTTGCAGAAAGGGAATCACATGAAAAAAAACAGGACTCCCAAAAACTCTTTGACTCAGGCATGAATCCATAAGCTAATGCCAGCTAATGACATGCACTGTTTGGTGTGGAATCACATTTTACAATCAGTTCAATGAACAAGGAGCTGAGCCAATTCAAAAAAAGCATTTAAGGGATAATATAATCAATAAATTTCAGCCTGTGTTCAGGAGAATGATTACCATATCCCCAATGTAGTGAAAAGGACATACAGGGCACCAATAAAAAGGTCAGGATACCATGCATAGCTATAAATGAGTGTACTACTTAGCTGCAAGATTGTGTACTGTCCTTAGTAAACCAGGGAGTGAGACTAACTACAGGCATTTTTATTTGAAGAAAATTAAAACGACAATCTTTATTCACATTTTTCCTAGAAAACAAAAAGCAATAATTTACAGTAATACTTAACAAAAAAAACAAACAAAATCAAGCAACTTCCCCCACCGCCCCATAAAATGCTAACTCCCAACAAGAACTGATATCTGTATATATAGATATGGTTCAGATACGAGATCTTTGTCACTGAAGTATCACTCCTGTTAAGATCTAAGTATTGAAATACAAGTTAGGTGTTAAAATCTGCTTAATTCTGTAATAGCACCATTATTTCTAATAGATTATAAACATTACAATGCTCGTCAATCTATTATTATACAGTTTGGATTTATGTAACAGTTTAAAGGTTCCTTTGTCTTTACTGCTCCTGAAATCAAAATTAAAACTGCACTCCAAGAGAAAAGTTACAGGGATGAGGAAAAATTGGTGCTACAAGCATACTGTGGTAGTAGATTAGATGGATTGAGTTTATGAATTTACTTGTGTGGCAAGGAAGTCATTCAGTAAGAGTTTCTGCCTCCTTATGCATCTGAATTTAGTTAACATGAGAGGTCAGTATCCTCCTTTCTAAAAACAAACAGTGAATACAGAAAGGAAGTGATATGTGTCTGCAGAAATTCAGAACAGCTGGTAGACTCCTAGTGTCTATACCTGCTTCTGTAGAAAAATGCCAGCATAAGTATGATCTGTAAAATTTCATCCCAAGTGTATTACCACCTGTGTAACCATGACCTTTTCTAAACTATCTACAGAACTCAGGAGAAACTGACAAGTGCTTAGAGAAAAAAAAAATAAAGTTTTCATTCTATGTAATACTTGTGGATCAAATTCCAAGGCACTAAGCCATATCATTTAAATATTGCATAGCATTGTGATTTCACAAATAACTCAGTTGTTTCCTACCATATTTTAGTGTCTAAGGGAAAAATATTTCAAAATCTACAATTAGAATGTCTTGTCGATCCCATGAGCTCTGGGTGCTGACAGATGTTAAAGATCACAATTCTACTTGCAGTGGAAACATAATGCTATGAAATATGTTTTAAATTGTTAATAAAGTTTTGAGGTATAATGTATCAGCAATAGTATCCATGTATCAAGCATCTGCAGTGGAAATGTCTACCTATTCCCATTATTTTAAATTGTTTCTTATTTGTGTCTAAAGCACTTGTTTTGGTCTTTCTCATTAGTGCAAGGATAGTAGGATCATAGGATATTAAGTTTGGAATGAGATCTGTAGCCAAACTTTCTGTTTTAAGCAAGTTCCACAATAAAGTAACACCAGGTCCCTCAGGGATTTACCCAACATGCTCTTGAAAGCTCCAGGGATGGAGTCTGTACAGTCACCCTAGGCAATCTTTTCCATTGCTCTCTCAACATTAAAAAAAAAAAAAGCTTTCCAGATATTACTGAGTAATGGCTAATTTTTGCATCAGAATACAACCTTATTTTTCCTTCTTCTAGCACATGCAACAAGCAATACAAGAATCACAGCTTAGTTTGAAGAGAGAGCTAACATTTAGAGAATAGATACAAAACCACCCATAAGACCTGTATACTATTATGACCCTCACACAAGTAACAGAAATCCAGATTCATTCTAATGAAATGTAAGTAAGTGAAATCAGCATTATATTATGCAGTATCTCTGCCTAATACCACTGCATGTTTTCTGTATACTTTTAGCTTGATCACTAAGCTTACCTAGTTACATACTGAAGACTCTTAGAAGTGCTCTCATCTTGGCTGACCAAAGCAGCTTTATTCCTACCTCACATCTAAGTCTCGACTGCTTTGGTCTCTTGTATGACTCTATAATGTGAACACTACTTCTGAGAGACACTTTGACATCAGTTACTGGTTTCATGACTTCCTTTGTGCTTGATCTTACATTGATATAATAGAAAATGCATAGAAAACCCATACCATGTAGCAGGTAGTGAATCCCAACACTTCTTCCCATAAGAATCCCTTACCACTGGGCTGCAAAATCCTGCTTTCCTACTAATGCTGCTTTATTCAAGCTATGTAATTTAGTGTCAGAGTTCAAGGCAGCCTCCATAGAGATTAATCTCACCTGAATTTAAGTTGGAGAGTTCATAAAAAAGATACATATTCTAGGCACAAATAATGACAAAAATTTCATGGCCTGTGCATGTTCTATAGAAAAGGCACCTAGTTGAATCTTTGCAATAGACAAACTGAAATGCCTACATATTAAAAGAACTTTTCTAGTTTGAAATCAAGTCTTGCCTGAATGCCTAAATCTCTTATTTCAGCTTGGCACTTAAGCAGTGGAAACCAATATACTTATCATTCATAGTTCAGTTACAACCTCCTTTCTCTCTAGTATTGTCTACTGTCAGACTCAAATTCCTCTCATTTGGGAGTATCAGTACTGGCTTGTAGGTTCTTTTAGGTCCTGTAAATATTATAATGAATTGATTGATGCAAGCTGAGACATGCTCAGCAAATTCAGTAGAATTTATAAGTAGTAGACCTTTAAATATACCATTAAATTCAACCTCAATTACTTCAGTAGTGTAGATGAATGATTTGCCCTCTTCATGGTGATTTTTCCAGGCAAGACATATTTAAGAACACAGCAGTTTGCTCTCTAAAACAGAAGAAACACACTCACACATCCAAGCTAGCTGATAGTAGTATAAATTCTCACTAGTAGGGGAGATTGGCTACTACCCAACAAGCTGCTGTTCTCCCCTGTTTCAGCATAATATATGTATTTGTGAATTTGCCTAGTGTGACTCTTAAAGTACTGCCCTTTGCTGTAGGAAAATTTAATTCTTCTGAATGTGTCACAATAAAAAAGCATACACAAGCAATTTTGAGTAGATTACTCTACCATAAAAAGCATTGCACAAGTAGCAGGAGTTCAGAATTGCCATTTGCCTCAGGGAAAGAGTCCTTTAACTGTGGTTCATGTTCAGGTAGATATGGTTTCTACTGAGCCTTCACATGCAAGAAGATTCAGTCCCTTCAATCTGATAGCAAGAAGAAACAAATATTGCATCTTCCTTTACATCTTGGTCAAACTATATAACATATGGTATCTTTGGAGGAGATACAGTAATTCTTAAATAACCAGCCACAACCATTCTCATGTCCTGTGATATCTTGCACAACAGCATGAAAGGGAGCAGCAGCTGAACATCAGGGATGAGACTAGAGCATGCACCTGGATAGCAAACAACAGTATGGATGGAAGAGGTGATTCTGGACACTTAAAAGTTCATTGCTAGATATGTTCTTCATCTAGAAATATGAGCATAGAAATGAATTCTTATATCCTTTTACAAATTAGCTTGCATGAGCTTTACCTTTTCTCCCACCTTTCTGTGCAGTAGGAAGGAAGACTTGGAGAAAGGATTGTACAAGCAGGACTCTCTTCAGACAGGAGTTATTATGTCTATAACTACATAAAGGAGCAAGCTGAAAATGCTAATCACCCTATGCCCTGGGGGGTGGCATTATATCTTAAGGCACAATCTCTTTTTATTTTCCTAAGTATGGCAGCATATCCAACAGGTGATGCAGGCTTTTTTAGGATGTATTCAAATCAGTTGGAAACACAAGTAGCAAGTTATTTGCCCTCTCCTCCTTTCAGCCATTGCATAAGCAAAATGAGAGTCAAATGAATGGAACTGGAAAGGTGGTTAAATTGTTTGACTTTCTGGACTAAAATGCTTACTCTCACACAGATTTTCTTTTTATCTTTCAGAATGCCTTTCTTATTACACTTCGTACTTTGGCATTCTGAAGGGCAATGCTCATTTTAAAATATGTATAGACTTCATTTAAAATAAATGAATCTAAAACCCTCTAGGGTAAAACCATGTTTGGTGTATCTCAGGTACCTTCAGTGATGTTACACCAAGGTTGAATCCAGGCCTATGTTCTCTCATTTGTCATGAACTCAGAGAAAAACAGACCCTCCTTTAAAAATATGGATTATTTTACATTCTCTCCCTCATTGTCTAGTTTTGTTTTACAGCCTCAATAAAAACCTATATTAGTGGGATTTCATACATTTATCTTTATGTTTGATAATATTTTTCAGCACTGTGATAAAATCAATGGAAATTAACATAACCGTTTCCTGCCAGATTCAATAATTCTAATTATCAGCATTTCTAGTCCAACAGCATAATATGCTTAACTATCCAATGTACTGAAGGAAATTTAACTACTGCTGACTTGGTATTCTTTAGTGTTTTGGTAAATAGAACAATTAGAATAGTAAACAAAGAAGAAATGAATTTTTCTAATTTCTGTTCATCATTAAGCATATTGCAGAGATCCACAGAAATGCAGGAAAAATCCAATCAGGAATCTTTTTATTTCATGATGTATTTACAATTAGAGAAAAATGTATCAACGCATTGTATAATGCAATGTGGCATCACAGGAGTGCATTTTTAAACTGAAAACCACATGTGATAGACAGGCTGAAGGAGTTGGGATTGTTCAGCCTGGAGAAGAGAAGGCTCAGGGGGGACGTTATAGTAACTTATCAGTACCTGAGGGGGTCCTACAGAAAGGCAGGGGAAGGACTTTTTAATATGATATTGGATGGGAGGACTAGAAACAAGGGATGCAAATTGGAAGGGGGTAGATTTAGACTTGACATAAGAAAGAAATTCTTTACAGTGAGGCTGGTGAAGCATTGGAACAGGTTGCCCAGAGAGGTTTTGGATGCCCCCTCTCTGGAGGTGTTCAAGACCAGGCTGGACAAGGCACTGGGCAGCCTGATCTAGTGGGAGCAATCCCAGGCTATGGCAGGGGGGTTGGCACTCGATGATCTTTAAGGTCCTTTCCAACCCAAACTATTCTATGATTCTATGACGGCATTCATACACTTGCAAAGCCTTATTTTTATATTCTGCTTGACTGAAAACGTCTTCAAAGGCTTCACATGGTCAAAATAACACCAAGAAAAATACCTAGATTCCTCATTATTTTTCTGGGTTTAATCAAGGAAAACAAGGAGTAAACATAATATAAATGTGTATGTAAGAATCTTAAATATATATCCATGTTAATGCTTCTGTTGTTAAATTGGAGAATAAATTACTGAGTTATGGACATTTTGACTTACACAGATAATTGTAAATACTTTTATCTAGAAAATATACTGCAAAACAGGGATGAATATGAAAAGTAACAGCCTTCTCTACATTGTCATAGCTGACTCACATGATTAAGCAGCACATTCTACTACTTTTTGAGTTACCAGGCTATTAATAGGTATGGTATTTTTGATATCCGGAGAGGACAAACTGAAAAGAAAGACTGAGGGCATAATGTTTAACTGTTATCACTAGAGATGGAGGAAGTCATTACCCTAGCCCAAGGAATCTGATAATATATACATCTATGGGGCCTGACAAGATATATCAGAATCCTGAAGAATTTGGCTGATGCAGCTGACAAACTATTCTCCCTCATAACTGAAGTCACAGCAGTTAGGTGAAGACCCTGATGACTGGAAACGGAAAAATTGCACTGATTTTTTTAAAAGGGTAGAAAGGAGAAAGAACCCTGGGAACTGCCACCTGCACTGTCTCGTCTCTGCCTGCAAAGATTATGGAACAGATCCTCCTAGAAACTAAGCTAAGGCACACAGAAGACATGGAGGTGATTTGACACAGCAAGTAAGGCTTCATTTTGGGAGTGTCATGCCTGAACACACTAATGACCCTCCATGATGGAGTGACTATATCAGTTATAGAAGACGAGCTGCATACATGTTGTCTGTCTGGATTTCTCTAAGGTTTTTGATATGATGCCCTGCAACATCCTTCTCTCTAAACAGAAGAGAGATGGATTTGATGGGTGGGCTGATTGAGAATTGGATGGATGCTTGTGTTCAGAGGGCAGCAGTCAACAGCTCAAAGTCCATGTGGAGATCAGTGACAGGCAGTGTCCTTCAGAGGTCTGAACTGGGACCAGTATTGTTCAATAACTTAATCGATGAGATCAACAATAGGATCAATTGCATCCTCAGGAAATTTGCACATAACATCAAGCTGAGTTATGTAGTTGATGCATGTGAGGGACAGGATGCTATCCAGAGAAACCTGGGCAAGCTTGAGGAGTGGGTCCATGTGAACCTCATGAGATTCATCAAGGCAAAGTGCAGGGTTCTGTACCTTGGTTGGGGCAAACTATGGTATCAATACAGGCTGAGGGATGAAAGGATTGAAGTAGCCCTGTCCAGAATGACTTGGAGGTAATGTTCAAAAAAAAACCAGCCAGACATCAGTCATCAGTGTTGGCCAGAAGGCCAACCTGGACTGCATCAAAAGAAGTGTGGCCACAGCAGACTGAGGGATGTGATTCTGCCTCCTCTGCTCTGGTGAAACTCTGTCTGGAGTATTGCACCCTTAACATTAAAAAACATGGATCTGTTGGAGCAGCTCCAGAGGAGGGCCACAGAAATGATCAGAGAGACAGAGTACCTCTTCTTTATAGAGAGACAGAGAGAGCAGGGGTCATTCAGTATGGAGAAGAAAAGGTTTCAGGGAGAGTTTATTGCAGCCTCTCATTACTTAAAGAAGGACTAGAGGAAAGAAAAGGGCAAATTTGATTTTTTTTATTTCTTATAGAGTCTCACATCCTCATCTAAACTGTCAGATGGAAATCTGACACAAAATGGACATAATCTCAGCTGCTGCTCTGCAAAGCAGCTAATACACTTCAGATTATTAATTTATATATTCAGCAATAATGTACACTGACAATCCAAGTGCATATGGACCAACATTTTACAGATCTGAAGAAAATAATCTTGTTTCACTTACCTTTTGAACTGTGACTATTCTTGCAGCCAAGACAAAAGATAAGGAGATGAAAATAAGATAACAAAATTGAGTAAATGTAGAAGTTATTGATGGTCCCACTGAATACAAATTTACTAACAGATCTAGAAGCTAGCAGAACCAGGAGGTTTGGAGGATTATTTTTTTCTCCATTCAAGCAAAGCAATTATCAACAGTTAATTCACAGATGACATTCTCAGACGCCGTACATATTTATCAAAAGAGTTGAACATTTTCACTCTGATGTAGATACAGGAGCTTCAAAGCAATATGAGTAACTTCATTTCTATCACTTTATTCTCACTTAACCTGGGAGGTTTCTTTCCAGTATTCAAACAATCTAATGATCATTTGCCCTCCTTCAAGGGAAAAGTTCCAAAGCACTGCAGACTCAGTGGAGCTCCTTCTGCATCCGCCCAAGACCTTGGCATGCTTCCCTGTGCTCTTCTAGCCTCCACCCTAAGGGCAGCCAAAGGCAAAAGAATTTCCAGCAGACTAAGAAACACTGTAAGCTTCAGGGATTTCTGGATGACAGATTTTAAACTGTAATCGAAGTAGAGGTGTGATTAAAAATAACAAGAGCTAAAACTGTTCTCTGAACTGTTAATTAGAATGGGAAAATTTAGCTTTCTTCAACATTATAACTGCTGCCTGAATCATTTCTAAGTTACTCACAAAAGTTAAAAGCAGGATCAATCTAATGTCATTTGTTCTATATCCCTAATAATACAGTAAAGCTCATTTTTTTTGCTCTCAGAATTCAAATGTTTTGAAATTGCCTTTCTCTGTATAAGGTGCTGATGTCAAACACCCGTGCACCTCTGGGCTGTTAAGAATTTGAATTTCTTAAATTCTGAAACATTTTAATGATTCCTATAGGTGAGTGTGTAACCACAACCATAAAAATAACAACTGCTTCTATAGCTGTCTCAGTCTAAAGAGCAAAGCTGCTTTTAGACAAATTATAGTATTAAAATTATGTAAGATGGTGAATAGCCTCAGCTAAAACTTACAGAAAAAATTATAGAATTAGGAATTAATTCAGGGTAAAGGAATATTTAATTACAAAATTAAATCTGTTCTGAAAAAGACTTAACTCATGACAGTAAGTGTGATAACTGTACAAGGTATAAGCAGATGTATGAAAAATTCACTTACTCCTAGGAAAATCAGAAAAGATATTAAAAAAAGAGGAATCTTACTGTGAATATAAAAGAAAACCTGCATGCAGATTATTCATACTTATTTCCTGTCTTTATACCTGAGAACCTTAATCTTCAGTAAGTCTCCTACCCAGAATTAGATCCTGAATGTCTCTGCTTTCCTTAGGTCAAGCAGCTTTGCCACACCAACTCACCAAATGGTTTTCATAACTCACTCCATATCCAAAACTCGTATGATAAGACCAAGATGTCCTTCCAAACCCTTGCTTCTCATTCAAGCCAAAGTGCTTCTTGGTGGTTTTTTGTTTTGTTTTTTTTTCCTTACTTGGAGAGCATAATAGCTTCCTGTTATCAATTTTTCACCTCTAAATTACACAGAGCAGGTTGCTTGAATTCCCACCAATCATTTCCATTCAAATGCATGTTATGGATTCAAGGAACACACTATAAATTTAAAATCAAGAATGCATCTTTAGTCCAGTTAAAGACCTAACAGATGAACCAAATAATTATTGCTACTCCAGTTAACAATGATACTAACAGTTATAGTTCAAATTATATAAAGTTAAAATGAAAAACAGACAAAGCAGCTTCTTTTGGTGTAGTGCTCATCTATTCATTGCCACTTCGAGTCCTAAGGAGAGATTCAACTTGGGTGCACAAGGTTCATGATGCTGATCTTGGTGGTTTCCTTCTCTTCCCTCTGAGGCTTGTTTTGGAACACTTTTACATTTGCTGACACATTATAACTTTCTCATTCTTTATTGGTTTGCAAGTCTAGATAGACCTGAATTTTATTTCTCATGTTCCACTTATGTTGGATACCTGGCTCATTGTTCTGTTACTCCTTAAAATTTCTTTACCAATCACTCACCATAGCATTTTTGTGGTAAGTACTTGATCACTGATAAATTTTTCATAGTCCTAGGGACTTCTATATGATCCTGTGCCTGTATTTTCAAAGAAACTAAACAAAGGTTTTCTGTCACCATGTAATCTCATCTAGTCTCCAGCTGCCACTGCACAGGGATGCATGCTTGTTTACAGCTTGTGTCATATCTGCCAGAGTTAGTCTCTAAAACAAAACTAAAGGTTTAAGTTTAACCAACTGAATCTCTTTGAAAATTCCTACAAATTCAGTGAAAATCTATTGCTGATTCAAAGTGAAAAGTCCTCAAGTGACAAAAACCTATAGGATTAACTCAATGCTTATCTGTCCAGTTTGGTCTGGTTGTCACCCTCTGGTCAATCATCACCCTTGTGGATCAGAATCAGCCATAAGAGATGTTGACTTTTATTTAGGTGTAAATATTAGGTAACAGAAAGGAGATGAAGTGACAGCAGAGCTATCCAGAATGTTGAGAAGGAAGGGTAGAGCAGGTAAATGCAGAGGAAGAGAAAGCATCATAGGGAAAGGAGCTCGGGACTGCGGGGAAATGAAGCAGGAAATGGCTTATGGATGTTGCAACAGAATGATACTGATGCATGTAACAAAAGGTTATAAAGAACCAGGCTTCATAAATTCTGCTACAAATTAAAACTTTACAATTTATTTTAGGATCAAGTTGTGTAGGGATTATATTTTTTCCTTTTTCTTACACTTAGGGAATTCCTGACTACACATTTTATTTGACTATGTTAACTATTGTTTACACCACTGTTGTAGTAGGCTTACAATTTGGGTTTGAAGGCAAAATTATATAAATTACATTCTGATCTAAGTACTTTTGTACTATAGATGTATTCTTGAGCTTTTTAACTGTTGTTACTGTCGTGAATACAGGGACGG
>VZTY01006856.1:0-47215 GCA_013400935.1 Turnix velox | reverse complement strand
TGGAAAAGCCCAATACACTGTCAGAAGGAAGTCTGAGATAACACTTTCTCTAAATTCCTTTGTAATGTCTTTGTGCAGCATGTACATGCACTGCTCTGAGCTAATCTGTATACTTATTGCATTGCTGGTAATTCAAGCAACAAGAGGACACAAAAATCTTGACTGGTGCTTTCTCTTCTCATTTTGTCCTCTCATGAACCAGGCGGTGACAGATTTCAGCGTTCTTTGAACAAGGCACCATGACCAAAACTGGAAGAGTTTTGTTACACAGATCAAACAGAACCACAGAATGCACTGAGCTGGAAAGGCCCCCTAGGCCAACCCCATGCAATGAGCAGGGACATCCTGCACTAGATCAGGGTGCTCAGCCTCAGCCAGCCTGGTCTTGAATGTCTCTAGGGATGGGGTATCCACCATCTCTCTGGGTAACCTTACCACCCTCAAGGGGAAGAACTAATGTCCACTCTAACCCTGCTCTGCTCTAGTTTAAAACCATTGTCCCTCATCCTGCTGCTACACGCTCTGGCAAACAGCCCCACCCCAGCTTTCCTGTAGCCCGTTCAGGCTCTAGGAGGCCAAAATGTAATAATATATACATACTTTATCTGGGAATGACATGTCTGAGTTTTAGTGGCCTACTCGCACTAAGAGTGAAATGGCTTATGACATATTACCCTGGGACATAGATTAAATTAAAAAAAAATATCACTGCTGTGCCTTGTGCAAATTTCCAGCAATCCTTCTAAGACTGGATGCAGTGGAAGCTGATGTGCAAAAACCTGTGAAACTCTTGCAAATTTTATTTTTATACTCTGACTAAATATGGGAAGAGAAGGAACATTTCTGACATAGAAGCAATGTATCCATTCTTAGGTCCACCGCAATTACATTTCAGGTTACTCCTTCAAAAGGTAATGAGAATAGTATTAAAAGAAACTGAACAAAGACAAACAAATTCTTTTTCTGTAGCCCTCCTCTCCATGATGTCTGGGATAAAATTTTTTAAAGAAAAAGGAACAACAGCACCAAAACTGAAGCAGAGAAAAACCTGTTTTGTACACACGTATAAATTATTTGGATTCCTTCCACTTAGAGCACTATAACATGAAGAGGTACTTCTACCCATCTTTATCTAAAGAAAATCTTTATTTTGAACCTTTCTTCACTTCCACCAAAAAAGCTAATCCAAATTTTCTCTAAATGTTTGATGACTCTTTTTTGACATTTCAGCAAACTATCCTTTAGCAAAACCTGCAATTTTCAGTGGCCTCTGATTCCCATATTCACAAGAGTAGTAGAAATATCAAAATTATTAAAATACCATGAAAGAGGTTATTTTCGTGACATATCTATGTAAAATGAGAGAGTTGTCTAAATTCAATAGCTCTAAGGGAAAAGCTTCCATCTTAAGTCTTTTGGTGCAGTTCTTCATTAAATAGAGTAAATAAGAATTGGAAGTCCATGAGATGACTATCAGTTCTTAGTAGGGCTCAGTAATCTTCAAGTGCTTCTCATTAACATGACAGTTACACCACTTGTGCTTACTAGTTTTGCAATTAATTCTAGTTCCATTTTCTTGAATAAAGATGTAACATCAGTATTACTTCCAATTTATATGGCAGCTTTCATTGCAAAGTGATTCTAACATGATTTGAAAAATATCCATTATCTATTGTCATCATTTCAACGAGACACCTGTGGTGGGCAGGTGAAGGGCTAAAGCACAACTCAGTGAGTGAATGAAATGGAGAGATAAATGGAAATTTTGGCTGGCATTAAAGCATAACTTCAAACTTGCAAAACAGGTCAAGGACTTTTTAAATCCCCAGAGCACTGAAGTCTCAGCCTGAAAGTCTGAGCACGGAGAAAACTTAACAGTCAAATCACAACTGTGCAGGTAAACCACAAAATAACTCACACTTGTTGGAAACTGGGGTTTGCTCCAAAGAGCTAGCGTCTTGGTTTATGATGAGCTATCATAACTTGCCTCAACAAAAGGCAACTCATTAAAATAATAAAAAAAACTGCTAAACAGTGTACTGGTATGAAAAATGAATATTGGGCATGGTAACTCTGTATAGATAAGTCCTTGATGTACTTGGGTTAACAGTGCACATGCCTTCCCTTCTCACTTGATTTTATCAGTCCTCACAATTTAAAACCACTACTCAAAGCCACGGACCAAGTGTATTATCACAGCAGCTGAAAGGGCTTGGATGACATATTTTCACAGTAACTCCACCACAATGACAGCACTCAGCCCTTGCCTTGGGAGACACCTGCTCTGTGATTACCAATACTGACAATCTCAACCATTTCTTGCACAAGAAGGATTTTTTTTTTTAAAGCTTTTTGTTTCTAATATAGGCAAATGAGGTCTGCATGCTGTGAGCATCATCTTAATGAGACCATAAAGATGCAAGCAGGAAGAGCTATTTCAGCAGGTCTAAAAGGTAATACCCAACAGTTAGATTTCTTAATTTCACCTAAGTGTGAGCAACTGAAAAGTAGAGACAGAAAGCATTTAAAATGAGGATCAAAGCAATACTGCAGCTGCCACCATAGATTTAAAGAAGACAGGACAGCCTTCAAGACTTCATGGAATCAAGTGAAAAAGCAGAACCAGTATGGACAAAATAATCACATGGTATACATTTTCTTTGCTCTTTTCCAAACACTTTAAAATAGTTTTTGCTGCTTAAGAAACATACTAAATATTCCAAAACTCTACACTTAGTATTTCTTAACAGGGAGAATATTATTTATTACAGGAAATGTATTCACTAGTCAATAAATAACTCCATTGGTAAGCATCCCAGAAGAATTTCTTAAAATCACTGAAGTGAGATGCTGAATAAAAAATCTATTCCACTGAAGAGGTCACAGAATCACTCTCCTTGAGTAAATTGAGTTGAAAAAGACCTCAGATAGTCTCTAGTCCTGCCTCCTCAACAAAGCAGGGTCAGCTCAGACCAGGCTGCTCAGAGATTTACCCTGCTGAGTCCTGAAAGTTGCCAAGGGTGGAGACTACCCAGCCTCTTCTTGCAATCTGCCCCACCACCTAACTGTGCTGTATGAAGACATTTTTGCTCACCCTTTCCATATTTATAAACATGAATGAGGTCACCCCTCAGTCTTTTCTCCAAGATGTGCCCTGTAGTATCATCATTTCTCCAGGGATTATGGTCAGACATTGCTGTAAAATATTCTACTTAAAGCAGCATTCTAGTCAGCTTAAAATCCTTATCCTTCCCTAAAAGAATGCCATCTCTTTTTTCTATACCATCAAGATCTCGTTTCTACTAAAATGTATGAGATTATGACAGGATCAAAATGTGCACAGCTATCACAGTTAAAAGAACAGATGTTTCCTTGATAGCTTAAAGAAAAAAAATTGAACCAAATAAAGATCTGAAAGGTTGTGGCTTTTTTTAAAAAAAATAACAATTTCTGTGAAATTTTAAAATATAAAGTGAAAATTATACATGATTATATAAAATTCTGAAAGGCTGTAAAAGCAATGCAATAAGCAATTCGTGCTGCATGATGGAGGGGGGTAAGCTGGCAGCTTTTCCGGATGGCCCATTTCAACATGGGAACAGCACCTGCTGAGGAAGGCTGCACCACTAAGGTGTTCACTTTCAAACTTGGAAGGTAGGAGAGAACTTTGGAGAACTCAGAAAATATCATTTATCTTGCAGACAAATATTATAGAATCATAGAACAGTTTGGGTTGGAAGGGACCTTAGAGATCATCTAGTTCCAACCCACCTGCCATAGGCAGGGACACCTCTTACTAGACCAGGTTGCTCATTGCCTTGTCCAGCCTGGCCTTAAACACCTCCAAAAAGGGGGCATCCACAACCTCTCTGGTCAACCTGTTCCAGTGTTTCACCACCCTCGTTATCTCCTCTTTCAATTCTGCAGAACTACTGTATCCTTTTCCCTGCTCTGACATGGAATGGGACTAGACGATTTCTTGAGGTCCCTTTCAATCACTGACACACTGTGATTCTTTGTGATTCACACAACTAGATCAATTAGCATACAACAGCGTGACAGAATCCCTTCATGAAGCAGCACTTGCATTTTATGGTCAAGTACATGAAGTCTACTGTGATACTAAAGGTGGCAACAGATCTTCACAAAGTATTTATAGCCATGCACATTTTTCTAAGTTAATTAACTTGACTAGGCTGAAAACTGAAAGTCTACATGCAAATTGTGCCAGGTCAGTAACAGAGCTTGCTTTTTAAATTGAATGTCAGCAGAACAGCAATTTCTATTTTCTCCTTAAACCTGTGAACAAATACTTACAAATAAATTGTCTCTCTTATAAAGCTGCAAATGGGAGAAGCCTGTGACAATTTGTTTCAAAAAGGTTCTCCAGCTTTCACACTGCTGGATTCTATTTTATTGACAGTTGAAACTGAGTCTAATTCCTGAAAATTTTCTTACTTGCATTTCAGAAAACTTGCCTCGATCTTGGCACAACTAGGAACTGCTGAGAGAAGAAATTATTAATCTCTGAATTATAACCATCTTCAAAAAAACTAGTCCAGATTCTCAATATCCAGTATTTCAAAAAACTTAAGGTAATGTAAAATAAAATCTCCTATTTCTACTAATACACCAAGTGAAATTAAATTAAATGTCGCTTTGGATCAAGTCATCCCCCTCATTTTTTATTTCAAAAAAATTTAAAAACACACCGAAATTTTCACTTCCAGTATAAGCTTGGGTTGTTTCTAAATTTTCTTCCAATAACATTTCCCTACACATTACCAGTAACAAAGGAACAATAATCCAACAGCTTTGACAACATTACAGTAAATAAAACTATTTGGAAGACACTAGTAAGTGAAACCAAGGTCCTGTCTTGTAAATGGCTTTATTTCCATCATTATACAGGCAGTAAGACAACACTGAATTCATTGCCGTGCTGAGCTGTTACAAGCAACCTTTCACCACTTGTTGCTTCACCTTTTGCTTGAGCTGCTTAAGCAGCATGTGAAGCAAAATGCGTAAGGAGGTTAACTAGGACTAGACAAAAGACTGCAAAGCTCAATCAAGGCAGGCATGGATCACTGTCTCCTCAATAACATCTCTGTTCCCCCCTCCGCCAGCTGCCCATCACTGCCATTGCCGCACACACGCCCGCGCTTCAGCTTCCAGCCATAAATCTTACAAAGTCACTCAACTGACAGCCTAATAACATGAAAGAGGTATCTGCAAACAAGATGGTTTCAAACCACTGCTGGTGACCCTGAACAAATCAGGGCCCAGTTTCTTTTGCAGCCTGTGTTTCTCCCCTTCAATCACTTAACTGGGCAGATTGATGTGACACCGCAGAAATAAACTAAGCTCTCTCTCACACACTCTCTCTGTGGCTCTCCTGCTTTCTGGCATTCACTAATGATGAGATCTGTCTGTCCATCAATGGCAAAAGTCCAGTGCTTTGAGTCATTTGGGTGTCAGAAATTCAGCTTCCCAACGACATCAAAAAACCCACCCTCTACCATAAAAAACACTTTTGTCACCTTTCTGTGTTTTCATTTATTATTTAGGAATTTCTTCCTTTAAAAGAAATATAAAAAGCAAACACGAAAAACCACACATTCCATCTCTCCATGATTGTAATGGTCTAAAATCTTGTGAAAACATGATTACAAATTACACCCTCTGGGAACATAATACTCTAGTATTTAGCACAAAGTCAGGGATGGGAGCACTTGGTTTAAGCCCTCTGAAGCACCTCTATCTTCAGCTTGTCTTTAGTAGACAATCCCTCCTACCCTTCAACACGGGTACAACTACACAAGCAAGAAGTGATTCTAGCTGGTGCCTGTAAGACTCAGTCTGAAGAACCAGATTGTCTCAACCTTGTCATCAGGGACTTGGACAACAGAACACCCCAAAACTTAGGCTGACACCCTGACAGAAGTCTAACTCTGCAACAGCTTGCTGGAGACACAGAGGCGGTTGCTAAAATGGAATGTGCTTGAGGGAGAACTACGTGGTATGAAAAGTCCTGTGCTGATCTCTGTTAACAATTGAGAACTTACAACAAGCCAGAGCTATTGACAAAACTACTGTCTCAACCTTGTCCAAGGAGATTGATCACTACTGATGCATGGACCTTAGACCAGCTTTGGTCATTATAATCATATGAAAACACACATCCTAGACTAAGGGTGCTAGCCTCCAGGGAAGGCCTCAACCCTTCACCTCTTTGGGCATGCGTGGTGCCTTCATCTGATGAAGGAGGAGCTCAACAAACACCCATGAGATACAATATGAGATGAAGGTAGGACCAGATGTGTTGATTGTCACAGAAGATGACCCCTCAGCAGCCTTTGCTTTGTGAGATTCTCCCAAGGTGGAAGGACCTGCAAGATGCTGCCTGGACCTGGCCAAGACCCTGGGGTTCCTTGGACCTCTGGAAGATTCTCTGGCCAAGTGGAAGGGCCAGCAGGACACTGTCTGGATCTGGGACCTTGGGATGCCTTGGACTTGTGGAAGCTTCTCCAACCAAGTGGAAGGACTGTCCAGATACCATCTGGACCTGGGATGCCTTGGATCCATGGTGGTATCTATTATTCTCCTTTCTACCCTCTTCTACTTTACNATTACAGTAAATAAAACTATTTGGAAGACACTAGTAAGTGAAACCAAGGTCCTGTCTTGTAAATGGCTTTATTTCCATCATTATACAGGCAGTAAGACAACACTGAATTCATTGCCGTGCTGAGCTGTTACAAGCAACCTTTCACCACTTGTTGCTTCACCTTTTGCTTGAGCTGCTTAAGCAGCATGTGAAGCAAAATGCGTAAGGAGGTTAACTAGGACTAGACAAAAGACTGCAAAGCTCAATCAAGGCAGGCATGGATCACTGTCTCCTCAATAACATCTCTGTTCCCCCCTCCGCCAGCTGCCCATCACTGCCATTGCCGCACACACGCCCGCGCTTCAGCTTCCAGCCATAAATCTTACAAAGTCACTCAACTGACAGCCTAATAACATGAAAGAGGTATCTGCAAACAAGATGGTTTCAAACCACTGCTGGTGACCCTGAACAAATCAGGGCCCAGTTTCTTTTGCAGCCTGTGTTTCTCCCCTTCAATCACTTAACTGGGCAGATTGATGTGACACCGCAGAAATAAACTAAGCTCTCTCTCACACACTCTCTCTGTGGCTCTCCTGCTTTCTGGCATTCACTAATGATGAGATCTGTCTGTCCATCAATGGCAAAAGTCCAGTGCTTTGAGTCATTTGGGTGTCAGAAATTCAGCTTCCCAACGACATCAAAAAACCCACCCTCCACCATAAAAAGCACTTTTGTCACCTTTCTGTGTTTTCATTTATTATTTAGGAATTTCTTCCTTTAAAAGAAATATAAAAAGCAAACACGAAAAACCACACATTCCATCTCTCCATGATTGTAATGGTCTAAAATCTTGTGAAAACATGATTACAAATTACACCCTCTGGGAACATAATACTCCAGTATTTAGCACAAAGTCAGGGATGGGAGCACTTGGTTTAAACCCTCTGAAGCACCTCTATCTTCAGCTTGTCTTAAGTAGACAATCCCTCCTACCCTTCAACACGGGTACAACTACACAAGCAAGAAGTGATTCTAGCTGGTGCCTGTAAGACTCAGTCTGAAGAACCAGATTGTCTCAACCTTGTCATCAGGGACTTGGACAACAGAACACCCCAAAACTTAGGCTGACACCCTGACAGAAGTCTAACTCTGCAACAGCTTGCTGGAGACACAGAGGCGGTTGCTAAAATGGAATGTGCTTGAGGGAGAACTACGTGGTATGAAAAGTCCTGTGCTGATCTCTGTTAACAATTGAGAACTTACAACAAGCCAGAGCTATTGACAAAACTACTGAGATAAGGATGTCCAAGGAGATTGATCACACCTTAGACCAGCTTTGGTCATTATAATCATATGAAAACACACATCCTAGACTAAGGGTGCTCGCCTCCAGGGAAGGCCTCAACCCTTCACCTCTTTGGGCATGTGTGGTGCCTTCATCTGATGAAGGAGGAGCTCAACAAACACCCATGAGATACAATATGAGATGAAGGTAGGACCAGATGTGTTGATTGCCACAGAAGATGACACCTCANTGATTGTCACAGAAGATGACCCCTCAGCAGCCTTTGCTTTGTGAGATTCTCCCAAGGTGGAAGGACCTGCAAGATGCTGCCTGGACCTGGCCAAGACCCTGGGTTTCCTTGGACCTCTGGAAGATTCTCTGGCCAAGTGGAAGGGCCAGCAGGACACTGTCTGGATCTGGGACCTTGGGATGCCTTGGACTTGTGGAAACTTCTCCAACCAAGTGGAAGGACTGTCCAGATACCATCTGGACCTGGGATGCCTTGGATCCATGGTGGTATCTATTATTCTCCTTTCCACCATCTTCTACTTTACCCTTTCTATTTTCTGTCTCAATAACAACAATAGTTGCACAGCTTGTTTGAAGCACCTGTGGCTGCCTTGCCTTGATCTTTTGCACTTTAAGATCACAGCAAAACAAACCATCACACATCTACCAAGTGGACCTTTGTCCTGGTTTGAGGTAAAATAGAGGAAATTTTCTAGTTTGCAACTTTATTTTTCAGCTCAGCCTCTTCTTTCTGACTAAACTCTGAAATTAACAGAACATTGTTCAGAAAATGTTTCCTCTCAGCCTGGTCAGACCTTATCATACCAAAGAATGGCATGCAAGAGGTTCTAATTTTCATTTATCCCTACAGCAACCAAGGTCAGCAAGTTCCTCATTTGCCCCACCAGGGGCTGGAAGGGGAAAGCTGTCAAGGGGTTCCACATGCAAGGAGAAGCAGGCAGAGCAGGTGACCCATAATTGACAAAAATGTGTATTCCATCCCATCTGCCCCATGCTCAGTATAAAAGGGTTCAAAGGATCAGCTCTTTCTTCAATGGCTGATGTCTAGGAAAGACTCTGTCCATCTGCTTATGATCCCCATCCCAGCTCTCCTGACTCCAAATCTGGCAACAAGCTCCTGATCCCAGTTTGGGACATTTCCTGTGTCTGCTAGAGACGTGATCCTCATCCTGGGAGTTTGATATGGTTCTTTATACCTTGTATATCTTTTTATTTTTCTCCTTTTCATCTTATAAATAAGTTTATTTAATTATCTATTAAAGTAGTTTAGAATCTTTCTGAACACCTAAATCTCTTTATTCCTTCCAATCTTTTCTTTTTGAAGAAAAGATTCATTCAGAGTGGTCTTTTGAGCCTAACCTAGGACAGGACATACCACTACCCCCTTAAAAAAAAATCCCAGTGAAAACACAGCCCAGGAGAAATCTATCAAGAGGCAAAAACAAATGAAGATGAAAAACACAACACAAAAGCTCCCCAAACCATTGTAACCAAAGAGAAGAGCAGAAGAAAGTTCCAGTAGCTCTATGAATGCAAAAAGGAAGACAAAGGAAGTAAGGAACATATATTGTATATGCAGCCTGCTGAGAATGCCATTTTTCAAATGTTCTCAGCCCAGGATGGCCTATTTGCTTCTTTGAACTTATTTAATAACATTAAGCAAGAACACTTAACTATCTAAAAGAAGGATCAGTGGCATAAATCAGACATCATTTCACATATTTCAGGATCAAAGCTGTAAGGCAAAATGATTTGTGAGGACATTTGAACAGCTCTAATATATCACAGTTCGTTTTGAAGGATACTTAGGCATATTAGTTGCCCAAATGATGATTCCTCTGTGAGGCTGTAGCCAAAAAGAAAAGAAAATTTTAACTTTTCATTCACAAATTGGTTTCCTCTATAATCTTGATTTATGTATAGCATCAAACAAAGCAGATGAAGAACACCATGAATTTGAATTATCAACATTAAAACTGAGAGAGTGAATTGATTTTTTTTTCAAACTATCAAGGCTAATCGAAGTGACCAGCACAGAAGTGAAATAATCAGTAGCCAATATGAGTTAATAGGAACTATATAACCAATGTTCAAGATTACACTCATCTTTCATTCACTTTTAGAAAATATGAGGATGGAACACGGCCTACAGTACTGTTTGACTTGAAGATAAACAGTTGCTGTAGTGTTCCATTTTAAAGCTGATTTTTCTCCAAACACACAACTTCTTGCCATGGTGGAATGCCCAGGAAACAACTCAGATTAAGACTCTCCAAAGAGGAAGGCTGCACCAGATGATCTTTTGAGGTCCCTTGAAGCCTGAACTGTTCTGTGATTCTCTGAAAAGTAGCAGTCATAAAATCTCCCCTCACACTAATGCAATTATGATCAGAATCAAACTTTTCTAGCTTACACATATTGGAGATGCACCTATATAAAGGGAATTTTACATAGGTACAAATTATCCTAAACCCCTTCCCTTCTCATGCCCCCCACCTCTCCCTCAAGTGACTTTAAAAAAGCTCATCCCCTTCCTTAGGCACCTAGATTGCAAAATACAAGTCAGATAAACTGATCTGTATCAGTTTCTGGAGCTGAATACTTGTTACTCATTTTCCCTAAAAAAACCCCAAGATTATAATTTGTTCTCATTTTCCCACTCTGATCTTTGGGATTTAGAAAGCACTAAGAACTATTTATCTTCCTAAAATTCAGAATATTCAAGCTTACAGCCGACAGGGTATCACACTCAAGGTTTATATTACCACCATATTAGGTTGCTGCAAACTCCTTACTAATTGTCTCCATTATCCTGAACCAGTTCACATGGTAAGCACCTTCTGTTCACCAGAACAGAGATAAAAGCCATGGGAGAGGACAAGAGAACTGCTCAACTCAGGCTCCAGAGCAGTCTCAGAAAACCCCGACCTCTTGTGTGTGGAGGATGGATTGTCACTCAGTTCCAAACAAAAACAACCAGGAAGCAGCAAGAAAATCAATGAGAAATAAATATTTTCAGAAAATGTAGAAAATACATTTGATGTTCACAAAACATAATAGCATTCAATGCATTAAAAAGTCCATTTAACCTGCAAGTTGTTTAAATTACCAAGTTTAGAGTCACTATTCTCTTTTCTTGTGAAAAGGAATTGCATTTATTTGTTGAAAAGTAATCCCCCATCCTTCTCCCAAGGCTTGCATACCTAGACAATCCTGCCATAAATACCATTACTCAGTAATTACAACAAAGACAAAGATTAAAGAATACCTATTCTTGCCTGATCTTCATCCATTAGCACACAAAACTCACCACATTCCAATAAGCATCCAAATATATTTGCTAATGAAAACCAAATATTCTGAGGTCCAACCTAAGAACTAAGAAACTTAAAGAAAACTTCTGCAGATGACAAACCTAATAATCAGAGCTTCTGTATTCTTACTGTGCTTTTTAAGGCTGCTGATGTAAACTTTTTGACATTAAAGCCACAGCTTTAAAATATTATTGATTAGTTTGAGTCATATATGTTGATATCTGTGGGAAGACTACTATGAATTTTGTGCACCCAAAATTCTGAATCAGTTCATAGCCTTGTAATGTATTGGACATAGAATATTGCTGTATTTTTATATGTATGCATACAAACATGGAATCTGGACAGCAGACCTAATAAGAGTATTATTACAAACATAACTGATGACAAGACGTGATTATCAGTTTATAATCATCTCATTACCAGTTGATAATAAGATTAAATCTGATCGTTGTGGACATATCTAACTATGGAATTCATAACAAGGCTACTGGGTCAGCTCAAAGACCTGCCTAGTCCAGCAGCCTGCCTTGAATGGTACTGGGTAGCAAATGATCAGAGAGGACAAACAAATAGTAATACTCAATGCACCATTTACAAAGCACAGATGGACATCTGTCTTAGGACTTTCTTCAGCCATAGGCTGCACCTTCACGCTTAACAGTACTTAATGGATTCTCACTGAACTTACAATACTGACAAGATCATGTAACAAAGGGTACCAAAGTTTAACCTTGCTTGCCTGATGCTTCTATGTGTTTCTGTAGACAACACGAAGAGATGGATGGACTTCTAAGGGAAATGAGTTAAGTCGAGAAACCTGATTTACATTTTTAACAAGCATCCACAGTCTTGCCGCATGTTAAATAATAGCATTTGAAAAAGCAGCTTCGCTTCCATAAATGCTGTGGGACTGAACTTTGCCCTTTGCCAAGCATCATATCTGAAAAGAACTTAATGGAGTATAGCTCTCAGCTGCATGTTTAAAATATCCCTGACATATGGGGAAACTTTTCACAGATTAAATTATACTGAAAATAATGACTAAACACTGAGTCAGAAAAAAGTAACAAGAAGATACATGCATTCCCTTCATCTCTCCACTCACCCACCCTAAGTAAGATGATGTGTAAAAGAAACCACCATTCCATAGATTAGAAGAATTACAGAAAGGTCAAATATCGAAACAGAGAAATGATACAATGAGAAAGAACCAAAAGTGTATGGCTCTAGGAGAGCAGTTAATATTTTATGTTACAATAACTCAGAAATCTAGGAACCTTAACTTTATTTGGAAATACAGCTCTCTGGATTCAAGTAAAATAGTGAAAGCCTCATCTGTTTCGTTCTCCCTCTTTTTGAATAGGATTTGGTTGGAGGACAGACTCGGACCCTTTGCAATCTAACGACACAGCACAACAGCCACCTCCTGGGTGGCTATCTGGGAAATAAAATCCCTCCCAGAAAAGCATCTCTGTTTGAGAAATCCATTTAGGTCATATGTAATGCTAATTGTTATGAGTCAGGGCTCAGTGAAGAAGAAAGGAGCTGAAACAATCCTGAAAGCAGGGATATGATGTTCCAAAAACGAAAAGGTAGCACTATTGAAAGCAGTGATATTTTTGAACAGCTTCGAAAAGACATATTTTTTGGCAAATTTTAGGAGATATATATATATAGCAACATAAAAGTAAAGCAGAAGAACTTCAGTATCTTAATGTAATAACCTTAGTAAATTAATTTGTTAGTGCTAACAGAACAAACCTGGAGGAGAAGAAGTTAGGTTAAACATATCAGAAAATGCCTGACTCTTTACAAATACTGACTAGACTCAAAAAATATCCTCTGTGGAAAGAAAATAAAGTAATTCTAACATCCCACCTTCAGCAAGCAGATGCTTAAGTCTGCCTAGGTGCTTCCTGCACAAAGCCCTGAGAACCCCTAGCAGTCCTGGGGAGGTGCACTTGCCTTTGGAGTCATTTGGAGTCAGTGTCCATGCCCAGGCAGAGCAGGAATGTGGCTTTCTGAGACACTAAACGTGGTGATGAGAGAAATGAGAGACTTACTAGGCTGCCAAAAACAACAAGGGAATGAGGTGCTTGGGTGTATGCACCATCAGGAAAGCGAGAAGGGCTGAAGAACCAGAAAACGAGAATCTCTGAGCTTGGGAAAGTGAACAACATGAGCAGGTAACTCAGGGCTCTTGCAGAATAAATGGGCAATATAAAACTTTAAACTGTTAGCCTGAAAGAGTGAAATGGAAACAGAGAGTGCCAGCATCCACTGGAAAGTGGAGAGCAGAACCAATTCAGAGGGGAAAAAAGGCACTAAGACGCAAAGACCATTAAACCAGCAAAGGCACTAAGACGCAAAGACCATGCAGACAAGCTATGAATTAGCTAGCAGACCTGCATAAACAGCTTAGCAAAGGAATTGTCCTCCCTCCACAGCACCCTGGCAGTTTTCACTAGAGTGATGAGAGGGCAGCAATCTACAGGCAAATGGTCCTGCAGGCAAATGGACAGGAATCACTGCAGCTGGATATCAGGTTCTTGAAGGACATCACATAGCTGACCTAGGCTGAACCTCTATTGTTATACAGCTGATAGCAGCAGACGTGCTGGAGCTCCTTAGTTGCAAGCCTTGGGAGGAACAAGATGGCGCCGCTGCCTAGAGGGAACAGCGTGTTTGTTTTGCAGAGTCCTTTGCATGACCAAGGATACCCTGCTTGCCTTGGAGGCGGTGCTGATATTTGCTTTAACCAATCAGTAATCGCCTTGTGTAAGGTATCAATCAATCGGCACAAGATTCTGGTATGTTCCATATAGGAAGGTATAGAAGCATGTCAGTAGGTACAATAAAGTGACATTTTGCTTGCATCAAGCAGCGTCCCGTCTCTCAATCGCAGCAGGTTCTCACAAGGACAACAACAGTGGTCACTATGATGGACAGAGTGACATTTCTGTTCCTGCTTCACCCCCAGAAGTCCAAAAGCACTATTCAGGTTGCAAAGTAAAAAAATTTAAACAGAAAGTTGTGAGACTTAAGTTGACTATGGAATGTTAATTCAGTTGTCATGAGCATATGTATCATGATAGTCTAGAAATACATCACACCAGTCTTTTTTTAGTTAAATTGAGGATAAATTCTGCTTGCTGAACAAAGAGAGATTTTGTTTATTTTCAGCACTTGTAAAAGCCTGGCCTTATTTAGGTTACTCAGATTTCTCTCTGATAAAGCGACTCCTCTTTGGCTTTTCTGCCATCTCCCATAAAGTGAATCATGCGATATCAAATGCAGCAGTCTACCAAGAAGCATGCCCACAAGAGAACTGAACTAAGGTCATGTAAGTTAGCTTAATTGTGCCTCCCCTCCACCCACACCAGCTTCTCAGTTCTTGGGCTTTCTCTTTTATGGGTATAATTATTATTGCTTTTTGTGATTTCTGATCAAGCAGCGTACACACTAAAGACTTAGCTCCTTTAGTTACTGTAAATTTCACCTAAGATAAAAGTTACATTAAACTATGAAATAGAAAGGATGAATTAAAACAGTAATAAGAAATGTAGATTATATTCTTCCAATCTACAAAGGAGCAATGTATCAGAACAAGTATCATGACCATTCAGTGTCATGATAATCTTTGGGCACATACATATAAAGAAATTAAAAACAGTTTAATGGTATCAACAGATTAGACTTGCGAAGACTGGGAGGCAAATAGATGGATAGGAAACTCAAGAAAATATTCCCCCACACTCTGAAATCTCCCAGAGCAGGTCACTGGGTCTGTGGAATTCCAGCCCAGCACCACTTCCCAGAGGCCACAAAGCCTCCCCCTGAATCATGGGATGGAATCAAATTAATCTATGAGGTCTCTTTTATTTTAATGAATTAGTGGTACTAAAAAATCACATTCCACTCTAATGCACTGATATTAAACTTACCAATTTATTGTTGAAATTGTTGTTTTCCCTACACATTTGTAATAGCATCCATCAGGATAGTATTGGAGAGCTTTCAGCATCTCCATTTCAGTTAAACAAATTGCACAAATTCTTCTATCTCTACAGAGAGCAAGAGGCAGGGATGATAAGTTGGTTTTTAGTGGGGCTACTATATAGTCAGACACACAGATCTGTAGAGTGAAAGATGCATAGACTTTGCCTAAATCTGATTCATTATCTTCAGTAATACCAAGCAGCAAGTATTAATGCAAAATCTTTCAAAAAAATCTTTAGCCGCAAAAAGGAGTATGTAACTTCGGCTGTTTCTATCGATTTTAATTGATTTTTAATCTGCTGATAGTAGACTGTAAATTAATGCTCAAAGCGCACACAAGTGCAAGTCAATAGGAAGTTCTATGAGTTCGCTTCCAAAGAACTATAGCAGTGATTGTAGGATTCTGGAGCATGCAGTGCCCCACAACTTGAATGGTTTCTCTTCTCCTCAAAGGCTGTTTGAACATTGCCTCCACAAGGGTCCAATTCAGCCAGGATTTACATTTGACTTCCGCACCACAGAGGCCTAGGATGGCTGCAAAGAAACTGCTAAAATTATTTTTTTTTTTTTAATAGAATAGAGCCTTAATTCATCAGCAGCGTGGCCAGTATATGTATATAGCACACCTCACCTATAAATCATTTCACAGAATTCCAGAGAAGGTTCTAAAACAAATGATCTTTTTTTTTTTTCCTCTCCTGTAGTAAATGGGGAGGGAAGGGCTATGCACAGGTTAAAACTTCACTTTTTTTACACTTTTTTTCATCCTTTTATTTTTCCTACTATCTGTATTTCTATACAAGAACACTCTGCAAGTGATCCAAACACCATGTTCTCATGTTGATCTTCACATCAGTTGTCTTGCTGACCTGTAGCTTGCCTTACCTATGTACACCATAAAATAAATACCTCTGAAATGCTCTTCTCAGCTGGCACCCAAACGTTATCCCTTTCCTCTGACTTAATCCTGCCACATGAAAAGAGGTCAACATATAAATCAAGTTTAAAAGAGTTAAGCCAAGACACACCTTATTTTTGGTGAACCCCAGGCTACAAAGCAGGAGAAGAAAGCAACAGAGCAGGCCTTTCTTCTTCATAGCCAGCCTGGGCAACACCTCTGCTTCAATCCCTCCTCCCCAGCAATGCAATAAACAGCTCAAAGCAACTTATCTATGCAATATCAATGCCCTTGATGTTTTGGTTCAATCCTGAGAATAGTTATCTCATGCTACATGGTCCTGCAGTTTGGCACTAGATAGTTACGTGACTCACCCAGAAACAGAAAGTATGAGAAAAGTATACAGCAGAAGCAGGACAGAATACACTGTCCGTTCCACCAACAACCACCAATATGTAAGAGGTTGCTTCAACATCTTGCCTGTAATTTAAATTGATTACTGAAGAAGGATTAGCATACTTAAAAAAAAAAAAAGCAAACCACAGCAAAAAAACAACAGTAAATTTTCTAAGTTGACGTAAGAGTTTGTAAAGAGGGTGGCACCATTATGTTGTACTCATCTACATACATTAAAAAACCAAGGAAGCTGTTTAAACTTAAAACTCACAGTAACTCAGCAAAGGAGAATGAAAGGAAAAGGCAAAACACAGTCATAACAAATACACACATACCAACCTACCTCTATGTATCCTATGTAACTTATGTATCAACCCTAACATCTTTCTTTGAGAGGACTTAGCAGTTACCAAATACACCCACGAATGACTTAAGTCAGTTTTCACTCTTTAAATAGTCAGCTCTACCCCATTCATGGGCCACGTCCCATACCTTACCAAATTTGTGGGTTAACTGTGTAGTAATACAAAGATGGCTGAATTCACCCAGTGATAATTGTACCACTCACACCTTCAATGATAAACTACCTGATTACACATAGTGGATGATGACACATTTTAATCACAAAATACAAAAGCACAGGACTCCTCAGGGCAAGAAGGAAATCTGACCATCAGGAAAAGAAAAAAAAAACTAAACAGAACCAGAAGCTATTGAGATTAGAATATTATTTGGTTTATCTTCTTTATCAAAATAAATATGTTATCTGAACACATCTTGGTTTCATGTGTAATTTGAGAAGAAAATATTTAACATAAATAATATTTATAAAGATACATCTGGCCCAACTTCTATAAGGGTATCATGCAGGTCTTAGTGTACTTTTAATGTCACATGCAAAGAGGATCACCAGAGATGTCCTCAGGTGCTTTATTAACTTGGCCCAAGGTACATCTTGAGAATGATTTTTTATTTGGTCATTTTAAAAATTTTTACACACAAAACTGATCCCACAGGTTGCTCATGAAAGCATTTACTTTGATGATTACCTACATGCCTCCATCAGCCAAGAAGTGTTATTTTTAACTTGTGGTTAGTATAAATTCAAGAGAAGAACGCCACATACAATGCCAACAAAGATATTTTCCAAGGAAATGCTGATTGTGTCAAAGTCCTTAACGCTTGCAGGGATGGTAGGTGTTGCAATGACCACCAGACCAAAACCTTCTCAGTCAGCAAGTTCCTTGACCACAAAAAGAAAACCAAACTCTTAGTTCAAAATAACTTCCTGCTAACATTCTGCATTGTCTCAGGTTAATGCCTTGGATACATTCACACATGAAGATGTGCTTCAGCAAGACAATTATTCTTCTGTTCTGTTTTGACTACAAAATAAATGGTTAAATCCGCTAGTCACTGTCTCATAAAAAAAAATTTTGTTGAAATAATGAATTCAAATATATCAATAAGATACAGAGGTTCACTGTTAATTGTTTAATCCATAGCTGCATAATACAGTACTGAATTATTTCCCCTCTTTTACCCCTGCTAGGAACTGACACAAGTACAATAATTAAAATAAATTTCAACACAACCATTTGGAAAATTGCCAACATTTTCAAGAACTTATAATTTTCTTCCTCTCCCCTTTTCCCAAGATAAAATACAGTTTTGACATCTTGGTAAAAAACAGTTGCAAACTGTTACTTACAATTTAGGAAAAAATCACTATTTTAATCATGACCTTTCATCTGTCCTTGATTTGGAAGGAAAGGATGAGGGGAAATTGGCCACTTACAGAATAATCCTACTGGGCTTTCGTCTCACTGATTGACAGCCTCATGTGGCTAAACACATTCACAATTATAAATAAAAACTACTCCTCTCAAAATGGCAGAACTTAGCCTCCATCAAGCAAGATGTGCTTGGAGGAAGTATAGCTTTTAGTGGAGATGGTGAAAATGACCTTTGAAACCTGCTGTAAATATCAACTCTGCTGCATTGTCCATCTGCAGCCAACTCTGACAAAAGGACACTCCCAATTATTATTTATTGAGAATAGCTAAATACTGGCAATGTCACTATTACAAGAATGAAAAATACATTTTAAAAAGCTAGCTTTACTGGTATGGCAATTATATATACCAATAGGCTCTCTTCAATTTAAGATTACATCTGAAAATGGGCTATTTGAAGAAATGTACAACTACACTATTAGCAGCAGTGTCATTACAGATATTTTCAAAATGTGACAGATTACTTCATGTGGGTTGTTTAACACTGTACAAAAATGAGGCCTTGTTGGCATTTGCCTGAACTCAGAAGGAACCAATTCAGGGAGATAAACCAGCAGAACATGCTTCACTGTTTCCCACTGAAACTTTTCTGCCAGCGTAATTTTCTAGTTAAGGCTCATGATAGGGAAAAGCAGCCAAATAATGGGCAAAGGCAAACAGGGGCAAAAGGTTGGTAGAGCATGATTATCCCTTTCTCCCAGAAGGCTCCTGCAACAGGTTCAAAAAAGTTATCACCAAACTACACACCAGATGGGGACTTTGAGTGACCTCTGACCCTGTTACTGAAACTCTCTCCCTTGTGCCTTAATTTCTCCAAGGGCAAAAGAGATACTTAACCTCTCTTTCCATTCTAAAGGGCTCTGAGACCACAAAAATTACAGAATCATAAAATGGTTAGAGTTGGAATGGACCTTAAGGATCACCTAGTCCATCTCCCCTGCCATGGACAAGGACACCTTCCACTAGGTCAGGCTGCTCAAAGTCCTATCCTTCTGGCCTTGAACATTTCCATGGATGAAGGAGGCATTCAAAGCTCCCTTTGACAGCCTGTTCTAACGTATCACCACCCTCACAGTAAAGAATTTTTTCTTTATTTCTAGTCTAAATCTATACTCTTCCAGTTTATAACCATAACCATTGTCCCTGCACTCCCTGAAAAAGAGTCTCTTCCCCAGCTTTCCAGGTACCTCTTTAGGTACCTAAAGGCTGTTACAATGTCTCACCAAAGTGTTCTCTTCTACAAGGTGTACAGTCCTCATTTTCTAAGACTGGTCTCATAGGAGAGGTCCTCCAGCCCTATGGTAATTTTTATGGCCCTCCATAAGTGCTGATGATGCACTTAATCCCACTATCTGTGTCTCCAACAAAGACATTAAACTGTTTTAAAATTATTAGATTGCAAATTAAATCCATCCTGGTAACAAAAAAATAGTCCTCTACATAGAAGTTTCAAGTGACGCCATGAATATCATGCATCACTGCAAAAGGCAGAGAGATGGATGGCTCTAAGCTGTGAAGGTGACTTGTGAGTCACAGAAAGGAGGAGACAGAAAACTATTTCAGACCAATTCATACCTTTCCCCTGACACTAATATGCAAAATCAAAAACAAAAACCAGAGCAATCCAACATAAAATGCTGCGCAGTGGTCACACAAGTACCTGGTCACTTTGGAGGGGAGGAAGACCCCACTCTCTCCTTTTCATTCAATTTCCCTTATCATTTCTGCTTCTGTACTGGAACTGCACTGAATTCACCAGGTGAGAGGATATCCAGGACCTCCTCATATACATGCAGCCATATGTACCCTCAACAGGTCCTTCAAATGGGTTCCATAAATCAACTGCTGCATTACTAACAACATTCCTACAAAAACTTCTTCCGAGACAGCTAGTATGAGTTTTCCTGTCTCAAAGCAGGTTTAGAGGCCTTCCCAGAAAAAAAGGTAGATGTGGCCTATTAAGGTATGGAATCTCAGTGGTGGTCAAAGACACTTTATAGTGCTACAGTGAACTTTATAAAGCAGTTTGTTAGCAAGCTGTAATTTTCCATCCTAGTGGTTATATTTTATCAGTTACTTTCTCATCCCAAAACCTACAGACTAGACATGTCTGCTGTCTACACAAATACCGGGTGTCTTTCTTGTTTCTGTTAGACCTTGTTCCCAGTACCATTCACTGCTCCCACAGCTTCATTCCAACATGTACCTTTGTATCTTTCTCCCAAGGTCAACTCTCATCTGCTGTTCTTCCCAACTATGCTGTCCCCACAAGTGGTGATTTCCCCTCTCCCTCCTGTGGGCACGCCACCTCCTGAAAGCTGAGGAGGCACAGAGCCCAGCCATTTGGAAGAGGAGCAAGGGCAGCAGATCAGAGCAGCCTTGTGGAGGTGAGATCCCTGGCAGCCCTCCTGCTAAAGTTAGAAAATGGGCGAAGGTCCTTGGTGCCTGTCACTTACTGGAGACAAATCTGGAGACCTCAGCACAAGAAGGACATGGAACTGTTAGATGGTCCAGAGGAGGTTAATGAGGATGATGTGAGGGCTGGAGCACCTCTACTATGAGGACAGGCTGAGAATTAGAGCTGTTCATCCTGGAGAAGAGCAGGCTCAGGGGTGACCTCAGAGTAGCTTCTCAGTACCTGGAGGGGGCTACAGAAAGGCTGGGGTAGAACTGTTCAATAGGATATGTGATGGCAGGATTAGGAATCATGGTTGGAACTAGATGATCTTGAAGATCCCTCCCAACCCAAACCGTTCTATGAATCTATGTACTTTAGAAGAGGGGAGATTCAGGCTGGAGATAAGAAAGAAGTCGTTTCCTGTGAGGGTGGTGAGACACTGGAACAGGCTGCCCAGAGAGGCTGTCGATGCCCCTTCCCTGGAAGTGTTTAAGTCCAGGCTGAACAAGGCACTGAGCAACCTGGTCTGATGGGAGGTGTCCCTGCCCATAGCATGGGGGTTGGAACTAGATATTTAAGGTCCCTTCCAACCCAAACCATTCTATGAATCTATGATTCTAAGGCCTGATCTAGGTGTACCTACTTTGGCAGGGGGATGGGACTAGATGATCTTTCCAGGTCCCTTTAATCCCTGACATCTTCTAATTCAGTAAAGGGGCTCTAGGAAAGCTGAGGAGGGGCTGTTTGCCAGGGCATGTAGCAACAGGATGAAGGGCAGTGGTTTGAAACTAGAGCAGGGCAGGGTTAGATGAAACAAAAGGACGAAGTTCTTTCACCATGAGGGGAGTTAGAGGTGGTGGAGGTTCCATCGCTGGAGACATCTAGTGTGGGATGTCCCTGCTCACTGCAGGGGAGTTGGACTAGACGGCCTCCGACCCTACCACCCTATGATTCTATGCTGCTTTAGCTCTTTCCACAGTCAAGAGGTGGCATTTTGATTCCTGCCTGCCAAATGGCAGCATCATCTCACCGGTGGTCAAGTTCTTTGGCAGCGAGACCTCTCCTCGTATGGACTGCCTGCTCTGCCCTCAGATGTTGAACTGACCCTCTCCCCAAAGAGCAAACATGGGAGAAAGCTGAGTGAGGGTCAGAATGGGCTTGAAATGGGCGAAGCTTTCCGGAGCAGGGGGCAACAATTTTCACTCATCGTGAATAAAAACTCATCCCTGCTAGGTCAAGAGGTAAAGTTAGGGTGGAAGCAGGCACACTTGTAATTCACACACTTATATCACTATCACTTTTTAATCAAAAGATGTCAACTTCTATCACATAGCTCACAAACACTAAGCGTCACAATATTCCTGTGACAGAGCAATGAATTATCGTGCCCACTTTTATTAGAAGTATTTAAGTTGATCTATTGCCTAAGTTACAGATATATCCTATTGCCACAATTTCAAATACATTGATCCTCACAAATCTTCTCTGAAGTAGGGAAATGCCATTTTCTCCATTTTAGGTAATTGGAAACTCCGACGCAGACAGACTATAGTCAGATGTAAATTATCTAAAAACCCACCTAATCATCTGCTTTCAACTGGCTATAGGCATTTCTGAAATGTGCAGAGACACCCAGTAAGAAACCAGTATGTTTGGCAAAACACAGGCCTAAATTTGGGTTGAAAACTGCCCTTACAGCACTTGATTATCTTTTCTGCTTGCAGGCCACAGGGCTGTCAGCTAGAAGATAAAGCTGCAGCCAAGCATCACAGGGGACAACCCAGCTGTGCCTCAGGGCTTTGGTCAGTCAGCCCTTAAAGCAGCAACCCTTCCTTCACCCATAAATGAAACAGAAAACACACATACATCTGTAATAGCGATAACAATAATAAAGTTTTCATGAAAACAATACACCCACCCTCTTAGTTCACAACTCAATACAAAAAAAAGGTATTTTTTCGCGAAAATCTGCTTTCCTCCCTTAGTTGCTTAGTCTCCCTCATAAAAAGCTATTTTGTGGTCATTAGACATGTTTCTCTGTAGAAATAATGCAGAGAAGAAGAAACACAGGGGGTAGATTTTTAATTTAATTACTGAAAGTAAAAAATCTCTTGGGTAAAAAAATGACACAGCTGCTTTTTCTGAGCTACAGATGGGTTGACGTACTTAAGTATTTGGCTATGTCTGCAGAAACATTATCAAGTTACCATGCTTTTAAAGTTATCATTGACAAATCTCTTCAAAGAACCATGTTTTCTGTCAAATGTGAAATGCAGCATGCTTACAAAAAAAGACAATAAGAAGATGTTCCTCACCCTACTGTTTTAACACCTTATGAAACTACCATTAGTTTGTTGCATTGCTATAAAAATTTGGAAAACAAAATACTGGTTTCAGAAAATTACATAAAACACATGGGTTTTTACATATATATATTCAGGTCTCATTTACTCTCATATATAACACAAATGAAAATAAAGCAGCATTTTAAGCTTTTGGAAATGAAAATATCATGTTATCTAGATAAGTAACACAAAGCTATTATTGAAATTCTGATAGCATTTGCTTTACTGGTAAAGGAAAATTACCTGTAATGCATAGTTTAAATAATTACTTTTAAACAAAAGCTGCTTTTCTACATTGCTTATTTGTCTTCTGAGACCAGCTCAGCAGGTTATGTATTTTATTAAAATTGCCTTCAGACTGCTAATGTTGGGCTGTGTGTTAGCACAGTAGAAAGGATGGCTGTTTGACTCCTGTTCCTAATACAAGGAGTCAGTCCAGACACCTAAGAGCCAGAACTCTACTGCACATTTGAGTCAAGTGAGCAATACTTGGCTTGTTAATGATACTGGTGACAGCATTTCAGGATGATGGCCTCCACAAAATGGAAAGTTTGTAATTGTGCCTACAGCAGCAACAACAACAAAAACTGGAGATTATTTTGTAAGCCCTTGCCCAATATTTCTCCATTCTCTTTCTCTTACGCTCAACCTTGGATGTTCCCTATGCCATGTCAGGAAATGGTGTAACAACTCTGAGCTACTCTGTGGTGAGTTTATGTGGCAGATAACCAACACAAACCATCCGGATAACTTCCTGGCAGATCTCATTTCCTCTCAGAGGAAGCCACAGTCAAAGTGTGCTCTGGTCCATGAAGCGTAGGCACTGAAAGCTAAAGTCCTCCTTCCGGAGGAGCCACAAAAAAACCCCACACACCTGCACCCATGGCTGCAAGCCCTGTGTGTGGGTCTTACCTGCTCTGCAGGATCAAGGGGGTTCATGTCAGTTTGGTCACTCATTCCCATGACCACCAAGCCCTTCACATGAGAAGTAAATGCATCTGACTTGATTAATGTAAAGATGTGAGAATGTCATTTTCTTGATTAAATCATTCAGTATTTATATGTGATTACTGATAAGTGTGTTAAATTCACCTGTTTAATATCGGTTTTATTTAAAGTGATTAAAGCTGTAGAAATTAAGAACTACAGTATTTTTTATGAAAAAACACCGTAAATGCAGCACTCTTCAGAACCAGATTTGGTAAATGAGATGCCCTCTCACCTTCATTGAACTGGAATTTCTGACTGGAAGCACAAAAGGACACAAAAACATCCTGTAGTTTTGTAAATTATCACATTATTGGCCAAAAAGAAAGTGAAATTTGGGTTTGGTGAAGCTTAATAGTTCCATATAGCTAATATTTACTGGAATTTTAACTGAGATACACTTAGGGAAAATTAAAAATATTCACTAGCTGATTTTCTCAAGTTCTGAGGCGCAAACATCAACTTCAGAAGGAGATTCACTCATTATATTGTTTCCAGGTAATCTGGACCAACACCTCCAGAGAGTAACATTTAGAGAGCAACATTACTAAACATACACAGAAAGTCAGAAAAAGCCAGATGAAGCTCTAGACTCTCTTTTCTCCCCCTAAATAAAGACCATTTCCCCTTTCAGATAAAAATGAAAAAGAAGCTAACACCCACATATGAGCCTCGAAGACCAGAGGCAAACCTTTGCAGAAATCCTGGCCCTCAGCGGGCAGAGCTACATCGGGGCTGTAAGATCCTGTAGACCAAGACTGGAAACAGTGATGGGTCTTTCCACAGGGAAGTGAGAATGAGATACTGATTCTCTTCTTCCCATTATCCAGTGTTCAGGAAGAAAGTCATGTGCCTATCACAAAGCAGGACCTATGCAGAAAAAATAACTTTTTCACAGGAGGAAGGCAGAGGAACTTCAGGAGCAACTTCTAACAAGTCTCTTAAATCCTGAGCATTTTCTGGTTCAAAAAAATGTTTCTAAAGAATAAGGAAAATCAGAGATGGAAAAATTACCATGGGCATTTTGACATAAACAAGACAAGTAAAAAGAATTCAGCCATTCACACAAAATTTGCTAACTTGTAAGAAGAAATCAGAAACAAGCTCATGACCCACCAGATTAGAATTTCAGATCCCAAGCAGGTTGGTACAACTAATTTTTCAGTTTGTGACATTTCTCCAAAACTGTACTGCCATTTTCTCAGTCTCCATCTCATCTCAGTTGGCCTAGCTCCACAGCTTTTAGGAAAACAACATATTTGATCAGTCATCTACTCTGTTGTTTCTCAGAGCCACATGAACTTCATAACTAACAACATTTAAGCCAGACATCACCACCCATCCTGCTGAATGAGATTCCCAAATTCACAGAAAGTCAGGATTAGAAGGGACCTCAAGAGATCATCTAGTCCCATCCCCCTGCTGGAACAGGAACACACAGATCATGTCACACAGTAAGGTGTCCAGACGGGTTTTGAATGTCTCCAGAGAAGGAGACCCCACACCCTCTCTGGGCAACCTGTTCTCTCACCCTCACCATGACAAACTTTTTTGTCCTATTTATGTGGAAGCTCCTCTGTTCCCACTTGCATCCATTGCCCAAAGTCCTATCATTGGATATCACTGAGAGGAGCTTGGCTCCATCCTCCTGACACTCACTCTTTACGGATTTATAGACATGAATGAGGTCACCCCTCAGTTTCCTCTTCTCCAAGCTCAACAGACTCGGCTCCCTCAGTCTTTCCTCAAAAGGGAGGTGCTCCAATCCTTTCACCACCTTCATCTCTGTGTCTCTGCGCTGGGCTCTCTCCAGCAGTTCCCTGTCCTTCTTGAACTGAAGGCCGCAAAACTGTACACAGTATTCCAGATATGATCTCACCGGGGCAAGATGGCTTCGAAGAAAAATGTTTTTTAAAAAGAGAGAGATAAAACAATAGCTTCCGCTTGTCAGAAAGAATATTTCACACATGTTTTATTGTATATTTAGCTTCTTTATTTATTTGCCATTTCTCAAGGATATACCAGCAGACTATGCATGATTTTAACTCGTGTCCTCTAGTAACAGTCATCCTCTGATTTTTCAGCTTTCTGAGGAACTGTTGAATATGAAATGAAGGGACAAAAACCTCACCATATGTGTCGCTCTGATGCTACAAATTCATCCTATTTCCTTCTTAGGGAAGCCTTCTTTGCAGTTGAAATCCACAAAGACATGACACTAAGCACCTTCACAATTTGATTCTGAACTGTCTTTTTGACACAGTCATGAGACTACTTAGACCTGGTGGGTCTACTAACCAATCATACAGAGGTGCCTACTCACAAGCTACTCTGGCAAACAAGCATTCAGTACTGGATTTGTCAAAAAACAAGCCAAATTTACAGCCATCCATACAAAAAAAAAAGAAGATGATTCTTATCTCAAAGTTCAAGATGACACAGAAAACAAATGGTGTGCAAGAACAGGGGGCTTCCTCCCTCTGACAGCTATACTTAGAAATGCATGCAAATATTGTGAGCTTTGAGATTACCACTTTAGCAGTTGGTTTCATTTTGAGACCTTTTGGGGAGGGAAGTAATACAGTAACAGCTATTTCTCCTAACCCACTTCCCACCATCTCCACACAGACTCACATACCCAGATTGACTGTATCTACAATAAAAAATAGGATTATAATGAGAATTGCCTGAGAAAAAGTATATTCTTTACCAAACTAAAAGCAAAATCTGAGGGAGTGTAACCACCTCAGATAAACTCCTTTTCATGGTTTCCCAGACCTAGGTTCTGCAGACTTCAATGGAAAACCAAGACATGGGCTACACATTCAGCACACTTTACCACATCTGTATGGACAAAGTTTCTTCATCCTACCGACATCCACTCTCTCATCAAAACCATACAGAGGGAGAAGATATAAAAATGTACACTTGATTTGGGAAAAGGTCAAATAATTTGTTTTTAATGACTTTAAGACAATCTATCTAGAAGAAACACCAACACACACGTGCTCCCCCCCCCACTTCTCTTTCAATCTGTCTGCTGTTCATTTTCATCAGCAAGACAAGTTCCGACACATGTTTCACATATTTTAGAGATTAATCTATACACTGTAATTATTTTTTGTATATTATGTTAAATTAAACTGCAGGGTTAAACAAAGGTAATTATGACCATACACACATTTGTATATACATGAAATTGCTGTATTTGACAGTTGTCTTTGGCACCCTTTCCATTTCACTTGTTACCACCGTACCTCTACACACTTTATAGCAGGACTCATATCTTTCTATTCCCACTTGCATTTACAGTCCAAATTTGACCAGAGTTTACAGTAACATAATGCTTATATGCTAAGGTACTAGAATGAAAAAATCACTTACTATTCAAGTTATGTAGAAGGGCACATCTATAAAAATCAGAGGGAACACATGAAACAGATAATTTATAAATATTTGAGAGCTGAATGTATCCTGATCAAAGCCAGTGGAAACAGAGGCTAAGCCTGAAGAATTATCTGAAGTCTGCCACACTTTAAATATCAATTCCTAGCAGACAACTAAACTCTTATGAAAAAGCACAGAAACTGAGCTTTAATGCTAAACATATGACCCAGCACACATAGTGAGACAGCCACAATGCTGGTTTGCTCAGAGATGATGTAACTTCATAGCAAAAACCAGATGCCAATATATGGGTTTGGAAATTTCAAGAAACCAAGAAAGCACTTACAAATTAAAAACAAACAAACAAACAAAAAAAATCCAAACAAAAAAACCCCAAGCATTCAAATCCAGAAGATAAATTGTTACAAACCACAAAACACATCCCCAAACTCCACATACAGCTTATTAGAAGTCTTTAGTGGCATACATAGTGAAAATAAAAATTTTTCATTCTTAGAAAAATTCAGCAGAAAAAAAAAAATTACCTATAGTTTATATTGTTTTTTCATAAGTTGAAGGGACAAAACTGTCTCAGACTAGAGAATTATTTATTCCTTTATCAGCTAAGTGCTTTTGACCTATAGTTTAGATCCACAGAATCAGAGAATATCAGGGATTGGAAAGGACCTCAAAAGATCATTAAGTCATATCCCCCTACTGGAGCGGGAACACACAAATCAGGTCACATAGGAAGGTGTCTATGTGGGGTTTGAATATCTTCAGAGAAGTAGACTCCACACCTTCTCTGGGTAGCCTGTGCCACTGTTCTCTCACCCTGACAAAGTTTTTTCTCAAATTTCTGTGGAACCTCCTCTGTTCCAGCTTGCACCCATTGCCCAAAGTCCTATCACTGGACATGAATGAGGTCATCCATCAGTTTCCTCTTCTCCAAGCTCGACAGACTCAGCTCCGTTAGCCTTTCCTCATTAGGGAGATGCAACGTTCCTGAAAACTCTCAGTCACAGAAGCTATGTGTTTCTTGCATTATGTTTTGCTAGAAGCCAAAAACCAGCACAGTGCCATTGAGGACTGTGAGGATGAGTGAGAGAGCCACATGCTGTCTCACAGAGCTTGCTAGCCCTGTATCAGGCAAAGCACAACAGGTGGATCCAGCAGGGAATTTCAAATGGGGTAATAGTCATTTTGGTGTTATTCACATCTTCTGGATCTCTGATTATTTTCTATGTATTTTAAATGTATTATCACAAATTCGTAGGGACCATTGCTACAATACATTTTGAAGAAAAAGCAGAGAAGCAGAAACACATCAGTCATTTCCTTTTAGGGTAAGCTCTGTCTTTAAAGACAGAGTCACAGGGCCAAGTACTGATGTCTCACTCAGGCACATTTTATGAATCAATAGCTTGCTTCAGTGAGAGCCCTGGGAAGACTGCAGGACAATTTATATAATTGACTGGATCACTAGCTACACCTGTTATTAAGATTACTTGACACAAGCGATTAAACAACTACCTGCAGTTGTTCATAGCCCGCCAATATTTTGCCATTTCAGCTGATTTATCTACGACACATGACTGCCTCAGGCTCAGCATTCTGGAAATGGTACAACTTTTTCCAACAATGAGGTTAAGGAATATTATGCTTAAAATTCTTTGAGCTCTTTCTCTGAAAAAAAACCAACAAACCTCCGATATGTCAAACTTTTCAGAAAGGTTTGAAATCTGGCAGCTTGGCTGTGGCTTTTGTCCTTGAGAAAAGCCTTTTATCCTCAGATGTGCCTCAAGTAAGCCCTCAGGAACTCTCCATGCAAACTGCATTTCTCTAAGGTTGAGTGCTTGGCTTCCCAAAGTTCTTACTTTGCTTCCAGCACAGTTTTTGTATGGAAGCAAGTATTACATCTTGATTATACTGTGTTTCTCCTCCACTCCATTTTAAAGCCATGCAAGACAGACAGGATATAGGACTGAAGCAATCAAGTCAGTCTTCAAAGAAGAAATCACATTGAAGTTACAGATAACATACACGGACCTTAGTAAAATCTGTCTGAAAATAATGCAAACACTAGCCCCAGCATACAGACAACACACCTGTCATCCTTGAACCTGGTAACTTTTTCCAAGTAGCTCATATGGCCAATTACTATACCATTATTATATTCATTATTTGTTTCCCAGTCTTCATGCCATATTTCTCCTCAGGCTGCCCTCCCAGCACAGGGAAACAGTTCTGCCCCTATCACAGGCGAGAAACCAGGGAAGCGAAGCATTTGTCCATGTGAAGAAATATAGAACTCAATCTGACTGTGCAGGTCCTGGACCAGCCTCTTCTCCCCGAGCTGAGACAGCCTGCTGCCAGTTCAAATCAGCACTTCCAGAAATGCCTTGCCAGCAAGTAAGAAAGCACACCTCTTACCTGCCAAGTCTCCCAGTTTAAATTCTCAGCTCCTCCTCTTTTTATTTTCTTCTGCTCCCAACACTGAAGGCAGAGATGGAAAAATAATTTTTTTTAAAAAATTTTTTAAAAATCAAACGAAGAGCCACAATTATCTCATTCAAAACCTTTTTCATACTGTTTTATTATGAGCAGAATGTCTCAAAGAAATAAGTGGGTTTTCTTCATTAATTTCTCCACAGAACTCAGGTCAGGCCCTTACTAAGCTTTCTAAGAGCAAGACCTGTGGTATAAGGAGAAGAGGGGGATCTTGTTAAAAGAAAGCTAAACTGAGGGAAACAGTGGGTATTAAGGAAAAGATGGGGATTAGGATCCCAGTACAGCAAGATGCTTATTCACAGAACCGTGGGAATACATGTAACTATAGCTAATTAAAAGTATCCTCTCGCACTGACACAAACTCACACAGGAACCCTCAGGGTCTGCAGAGGGGGGGAAAAAAGGAGAGGAGCAAGTGGGAAATGAAGCCACAGTCACCTGAAATCAATAGAAAGACTGAAAGTAATTTCAGTGGACTTTGGCTCACACCCAAAGCAGCATAAGAAAAAAGATGCAGCAGGACAAAAGTGAATTAATAAGAGAACAGATCAGTAACTTCAAGAAATACTATTAGTACAACTTGAGAATAGCTGAGGAATTGCAAGAGGAAGGTTAGATTCTGCTCTTCGGGCTTGTAAGTGCTGGCTTGCTCCATCAAAATCAATGGAGTAGTTTTAGATTTACATCAGTGTAACTAAGAACAAAATCAAATTAAGGAGCACAGAGTAACCATAGAAAAAACAAGCATTATTGAGCGTTCCAACACTGGGAGGCACTCAGACACTATAGTGCTGAAGGCCATGCGAGTAGATTGATTAAAAAATCAATCTATCAGTAGGAGGTTTGCCCAATACAGCAAGAAAACAGAGCACTCTAAGTCAAGATTACTAATCAGCTTTTATTTATATTTTCTGCACACTGTAAACATGCAAACAAGATGCTTCATAAAATTTGTCACAATAATTCCCATCTATTTCCCACTCAAGATGAGTTCTAACATTTTAAAGGCACTTTGATAAATTATTTTTAAAAAAAGGTTTTGTAACAGAATCCCAGGACTTTCATGTTCTCCCTTGCTCCTTCTTTGAGTCTTACAGACTGATCCTAAAAAGCTCAAAAATTAGACCAAGAACCATTTACACTAAGACACATGTATTCCTTTTCTTGGACAAACAAGACTTTCTCTACACTTCACTGCTAGGCTCATCATGAGTTTTGTATCTGACAGTGTGAAAGTAGCAGTTTCTTTTCAACAGTTTCATACTCCCACCAACACAGACTAGTTTCTCTCAGACACCTACTTTCGCTAATGCATGCTATTCCTTATGCTGTGTACACAACGCCTCTGTTCTAAAATGACAAACTCAAAAAAAGAAAAAAATCATTAAGCTCTGACTTGAGCTAATCCTTCTTACCTAATATTTACTTCCTATTTCCTTCTAAAATCACTACAATTATCACATTGCATCTAAGTCCTTACCACTGGGATTTCAAATGACTCAAACATTATCTGGTTTTACTAGAAATAAAAGAAGTACTCCATCCAGTCTCCCCTTCATTTCTAAGTTTATTCCACAAAATCCATCAATTTCTAATGATGTCTGCAACAAAAGTAATAGCATTTTGTGACATTTTTCTCATCCACAAATGCACACATTATTTCACTTTTGCAGAATTATTCACTTTTGTATTTTTGTAGATGGCCTGCAGGCACAAAGAAGAGAAGGTTACTGCTAATATCTCAAAGAAACATATTTAATCTGAAGTTTGCAGCTTTTAAAGCAAGTTCATAAAAGACAAAATAATTTTTATAAACTATAAAAAGTGCTATAAACTATGTCTTTTGGTTCCCAGTACTAAGCTGCAGTAGGATCAGAGAGGTTATGAACCAAACCATTATGGGAGGGAACTTCAGAAGGATCCACCTGGATACTGAGTTGAGCATACCTGCTCAACTCAAGAGATCAGGCTCCTAAATATATTGCAACAAATTTGTTGAAGATTACAGGTTGATAATGTACCAATCTACAGCATATACATTAATCATAAAAAATTATAGCTCAGTGTCTCGGGTGCAACAGCATTTGTACTTGCCAATTATCATCTGATACAGAGAGGAAATGGAGCAGAAAATTTGAAAGTTATCATTTCCCATTCTTCCATCTCCCCCAAATAAACAAATGAAACACATTGTGAAAGGTTTACAGTAAGACCCATGCAAAACTTTCACCACAAAATGGAAAATTCTCTCATGCTTCATTGTAAGTCTGAAAAACAAGACAGTATCAGCAAACAGTTTTCACACAATGATTACAAGTGTTAAAACAAAACTAAAGAAAAGCTCAAAAAATACCTATGGTTTTAATAAGAAATTATGTGAAGTAGAGCATTTCACATGTTGTGGCCTAAAGTCAAGAAAAATTAGCATTTTCAGAAATTGAAAACTACCTTGATGGGCAAGAAATCTTGCAAACCATAAAAAAGTAATTTACATACCCTCTCAGACACCCCCAAACTTAATAGCAGTCTATCTTTACTTCAGGTGCAAACAAGCAGCTTTTTTCAACAGTCAAAAAACTTAATTCAAGAGAATTTCAGGGAAATATTTCAGGATTTGGTTAGAATTTTTCATGCTTTAGAAAAGAAACAGTACAAAACAAGCCACCTATATTAAGCATCCATAAAGACAGCATCATACTTCCTGGATATATTTTTGTGGACTTCACTCCGAAAGTAGTCCCATCAGTTCAGTGATTCTGAGATTCTAGGCTTTTCTGTGTTTTGCATATCCTAAAAAGTGACCTCTGAGAGGCAGGGACTGACTTCACACAAGTTCTCCATGAAATGACTACTGCAACAGGTCTCCAGTTCCCACCTGCAGTTTTAGAGTACAGTTAGCTGAAATGCTACAATAGAACACACCACCATCCCTTGAGCTTTCATCCTTTTCTTCAGTATTGAAAAAAATCATTAAAGGAAACAAAGTACAAAGCTGGACACATAGAACCACAGAATCATTTAGGCTGGAAAAGATCCTTAAGGTTAATGGTCAGACTTAATGATCTAACATGACTAATTTTACCATTGAACAGTGTTCCTCAGCACCACATCTACACATCTTTTAAGTACCTGCAAGGATGGTAACTAAACTGCTTCCCTGGGTTGCCTGTTCCAACGTTTGACAACTCTTTCTGTGAAGAAATCTGAGCATGAACTTAGCAAAAGATTGGAAGTGCAGCTCAAGAGGAATGAACTGTTCTGTTGAGTTCAATGAAGTGTTAACACTCATAACCCAAGAATGCCAGTAAGAGTTGAAGTACTCCAAGGTTTATATATGAACAAAAGAACAGGCAAGCATTATACGCCTTCCCACTCTGATTTGTAAACATGTAGCATTTGAAAGATAACCTGTTTAGCTTTCTGCCATCTAACAAGGAACCGGCCCCACAGAGCCCTACGTAGCACTACTGTCTCAGTAAGAGTGGGATGAATTCACGTGGCTCAACTGAACTCAAAAATACCATCCAACTTAAGCAACTTGCATGACTGGAGCTGAGTTTGCAGGCAATCTCAGGAAGGTGATTCTGCCCTCTCTCTTCTGCCCTCCGTTGCTCTCACTGCAATGCTCGCACAGAAAATTTCTTAAATCAGATATGGCAGAACCACTAATAATCCACTTGCACTCTGGGTCAGCTTGACTGAAGAATTCAAATGTGAGCAGACACACTGCAAGATTTTTAATACTCTCATATTTTTGAGTAATAGTGTAATTTTAATTAATGTTTATTTGTTGTGTGTTTTATTATTGAGTCTTTGAAGTCTTTGGGATTCCTTTGGGATATGTAGCACTATATAAGTTCTTATTATCAAATAATAATCACCAGCCATTTAAATTATACAATAGCTACTTGATTATGCTTAACCAAGTTAAATTTCGAATAAAAAAAATGATTACATATAAACTAAATTAAAGATATTTTTACACAGTTCAGAGAACCTAAACTTCTTTGCATTGAGCATACAAATGCCCTGCATCACCTGGAGCTTGATCCTGCCGTACTGAAATCAGATAGAATTTTTGCTCTTTCTTTCAATGGAGAGATCATGAGAGACTTCACAAAGAGTTAAATATCTCAAATATTCTACTCTTCTGAAGCAGTAACAAAGATTTATTTTACCAAAATCACAGGACAGAATATTCACCCTGAAGCGACTGCAACAGCTATTTTGGCTTTATCACTGGTTATATATATGCTGTATATCTGATAAATTATTTCAATGTTGCATAGACATCCCCGAGCTCAGCTTGGTGCTGGTGCTGCCAATTAGGTACATCATGAAATGTAACGGCAACAAATGACCTTTCCTCTCTGTGGAGATGGGTCCCAACATCTTCCTCTTTTATGGTGCATACACAGGGACACAGTTTCCAAACTATATACTCTTAATCTTGCATGTGAAGTCAACCATGCAACCGTTGTCAGGCATATTTCAAAACCCCCAAATTGCACAATTAGACTAAGATAAAGTGACATTTTATACAAAATCTGAGATTATTTACTCTGTATTGAACTGTTAGAAATCTTATCTTCAAGCACTGAAGAACTGGGGAAAAACTAATCTGACTGAAAGTCTAACAGATGAAAGTGTGACGCCAGAAAGAGAAGGCTGTGGGGAAACCTTATAGTAGCTGCAAGTATCTTAAGGGGGACTACAGGAAAGCTGAGGAGCTGTTTGCCAGGGCATGGAGTGATAGGAAAAGGGGAAATGGTTTGAAACTAGAGCTGGCCAGGGTTAGAGTAGACATTAGGAAGAAGTTCTTTACAGTGTGGGTGGTGAGGCACTGGAAGAGCTAGCCCAGAGTGGTGGAGGCCCCATCCCTGGAGACATCTAAGCCAGGCTTGCTGAGGCTCTGAGCAAGGTGATCTAGTGCAAGATGTCCTTGCTTACTGCAGGGGGAGGGTTGGACTGGATGACCCATGAAGGACCCTTCCAACCCTATGATTCTATAATGCTCTCACTTAAGGATAGAGAAAGACTAATAAATACTGTGTCATTCAGGAGAGGATGGCAGTGGGGGTGAAGAGGTGCAGACAGAAACACGTCTTTTGTGGCTGATCTCCGCCAACTCATTTCCCTTGCTTCAAGCTTCTCAACTATGGAACAGGGGTAATGGCATTAACCTCATTACTGATTAATAGTTTTGTAGATGGGCTTGCATTGTATTTCAAAGATCATCTAGTGGGCCTTTTAGTATCTGTTGGGAAGTGATGACTAAACCAACCTAAATTCAGAGAGGAATTAATTCAGATTAAGAATTCAGACAGCCAGGATCCCTCTGTCAGAGATGGACAGACTGACCTAGAGGTCATAAATGCCTAACGGGCTGAAATATTTTTGCTGAAAAGGATAACTCCATGCTGGTTCAGGCAACAGTGCTCAAAATCTAGTTACTTCAGACAAGTGGTTAATATTAGGTGGGATGAACTTACAACCACAACCTTGATTTATCAGTTTTGGGTTCTTCTGAAATTCTTTGGAAAAAAAAAGAAAAATTAAAGTCGGATCTGAAACTCCCTCCTTCTCTAGGTTTCTCCCCAAACAATTTTTTTTAAATTGAGAAATTAGAGAAAAATCTCTTAAAAAACTAATGCCTCCAGCAAAGGCCTTCAACCATTTCCCCCACCAGAAATATATTTTCTTTCAAAGCTGATATTTCAAAGCAAAAATGTTCCATTTTCATGTATAAATTTTTCAGTTTCATTGAAATTCATAGTTGAAGTTAAAAAAGACTGCATATCTTTGAGAATTGGACATTAAGTCTATAAAAACAAAGGATCTGAAGATCCCTCACTCCAGCAATGCTGCAGACAAAAATTACATACCACAGACCTTTCACATATACTTAATGACTCCAGTGGCACACATTGAGCTTCCACCAGCTGAGAATCTGAGACAGAAGCCTCTGCTGAAATCAATGTTCCCTTTTAGAACCTCTATACATGCAAAGGAAGAGACAACCCTCATAATACAGCTTGTAATTTAAAAGGAACGAGAACCAAAACAGGAGATGTAGAGATTAATATTAAAGGGAGAGTATGTGTCTGCCATAAATTGACAAAGAAATCTGAGGAGAATCAAGGCATAGATCTCTTGAGCTCTGAGATCCCAGCTAATGCATCGTTTCTTAAGGCAATTTCTTGCAGTCAGGATGGAAGTAAACATTTAATAAATAATAACAAATAGTTTTTAAGCTATTGGTTGTTAGCCATCAAAACTTCATATATTGGATAACTTTGATTTAAAGTGTTACCTACTGATCTTTCCTACTTGCTAGTATGTGCTGCTGTTGGGGTTCTTTCAGCTTTGAAAGGCGGTGTCTGATCATACTCATGTGCACAGAGCTTTCCCCTAAAGTTCAAGTCCTCCATCAGCACTGAGACAACATGATCTGCCACAAAGCTTTGCCTTTTATTTGAAAAATGTCCCTCCTTCCCATGTCAGCAGAGGAGCTCAGGATGCCTTCCATCAGTCAAGCCACAATACACCAGTTAGTGGGAAGGAGTTGCAATCTGAAGCCAGGGGTGCTATTTTGAGGTGGGGAAAAGGATCTAGGAAGGGTGGGGAGGAGAGAAGGGCAGAGGTGGCACAAGATCTGTATTGTTGTTCCACTGGAAAGACACAGCATGTCCTAACAAATTACTGTTAATTTGCAGAAACAGCACAGCTAGATTGAGGCTGGCAAGAGAAGACGACAAACAGCAGTTGCAGGATCACATAATGAGGGGCAAGGCTGGATCTGCTTCACTCAATTAGTGGACAAGGCTTTCAATGCTGCTCTGCACAACCAAAGCAATTTCGGTTACTTAAAGCTAAGACTCCATTTAGAATGAGTCAGAAGCTGAAACAGGTTGTTTGGGTTTTTTTATTTTAATATAATTTATCTACAGAGTATTCAAATGGCAACAAGCTATCTGAAAACTAAACACATTAGCCTCTGTTTCTGCCTAAGTAATGCTGAAATTTACTGTTTGAACTTAAATTAAAAGTATCTATTCTAGGAAATAAAACAATAAAAAGATAGCAAGTAACTTATACTGTGCCAAAAGTGAGGTCCAAATTTTGTTCTTACTCACTGTGATTTAACTCTGAAACTTTGGAAGGGAAGGAAGAGCGGAGAGAGATTTGTGGTAGAGCAGCAGAACAGTTACATCCTCTTGTGACAGGATTACGATCAATGATTTGATTGATTCTGTTAGTCAAAGACCAAATCTGCACTACCTCCTGGGTAGTGTATAGAATTTTCTTTATTAATTTCTTTAATGCAGGTTTTGGATGCTTGACATTTTAGCAAGTGTGATTTGATTCCAAGAAAGTGTTCATTTCTCCCAAATTCTCTTACTATTCATAAAATGATTCTCAGTTATTTCTGTCAGCTTAGATTCAAATGTTTAGTTTGCATTGTGGGAAGTGGAACTACAAAAATAACTGTGTCTTAACAATGTTTTTGTGGGGGAAAAGAAGGTGATGCCAGCAGTTCAAAAGGAGATGCTGTGATCAAGATGCTGCTGCCAAATTCTCCTTACCATTGTGTCTTAGGGATTAGAGTACTCGCCAACACCCACTGGACCCAAATGAAAAGCAAACAAAACTGGGAGCAATGAGATTGTATGTACTGCCTCCTAATAGCTGCTCTAAACTACTACTATTTACTTGCCTTTCCAGTCAAAACTCTGTATAAGCAGTTATATATTCCTTGGCACAGGGAATAAATCCTGGTTACCTATTTTCACAGGGATCAGTCTGCTTGGACACCTACAGAATTATTCTATTTCTCCTTCCATTAATGTGTAAGCATGTATATACAGACTAAGAATGGAACATGAGAAGAGGCAAAACTATATTCAAGACATTTCTGCCAGATAGAAAGAAAGAGAATAAGAACATGGATGTCTCATGTTCTCCTAAGGGTAAGCAGTCCTCATCACCAGGCTGTGCAGGTACTGAGTCTTCCTGGAAATGCCATGAAATCTAAGTGCTTTCTTTCATATATACTGAAAGGAATAATTTTGATGCTCAGAATTTTATTTTAATTTTTGTTTTGACTGAAATTATTTATCAGGATTTCTCACAAGTGGGTGGAGGAGGTTTAGGGGGTGCAGCTGAAAGGGATTCCTTATCAAAGAATCAAGAGGGACTGTTTATCCCCCACACTTCTCCCTGTATGTGATCTAGCATCAAGCTGGATTTTTCCACTGGCCTATGTAGTACCCAGTACTGGCCAGTTACCAACAGTTCATACAGAGTGGATACAGGCTTTGCCTAAAGCTCAGAGCCAGGGATATTTTAAAATGCTTCATTTCTCAGCTCCAGTACAGCCATGTATGTATAATTTATTTAAGATTTGACTCAGCAGGGTAGCTGCATGCAATCAGCATATTGTTTTTGTGAAGGTTCCCCCCGATTGTCCTTTAGACAGATTTTAACTGTCAGTATATTGGCCTTTTGAATTTTTGTTTTCATTATACCATAAGCTATGTGAGCATACATTATTACATACTAATCATTGCTTGTCCAATTTTTTGGAGTCTTACAGGCAACAGCAGAGAGCAAGATACACAATTTAGTTAGAACTTCAAAGCAATGTTTCATTATCATCCAAACTGAAGCTCTTTTATGCCTCTCTAACTACTTGGCTTTAAAAGTGAAAGGAAACTAGTTGCTTAAATTTGTTCTTTCAATATTCCACCCACCTTCTACTGTCCTCAAAGGGGAAGCTTTATGGTAACAGATAGGCTGATCTTGAGATCAATCAGAGATAGTGATATATTACACTCACATGAATTAAAGATTGCCTAAATCCCATCTCTGAACATTTCCAAACTTTAGAAAGACAGAGATCTATATTTGAATTTCATATCCATCTTGTATCTTTGTATAGTGAGACGAACAAAAATGCCAAATTCAGTCACACCTGAACACTATCAATGCTGGATCTTTAAGATTAAATGTCATCCCATGGACTTCTCCACATAACAGACCAGACCTGAAGCACTAATAAAGAACACATTCACTCCCCAATCATCCTTACTTTCAGGAGTGACTTTGTATGGTTTAGCTTTGCATTGGAAGTGGATTAGGGCAGACTCCATATGGCATTTCCAGTGGTGAAGCAAAGCGCCCACAACAGGAACAAGTGCAGAACAGTAATGCATAGCCAAGCTTGTTCAATAATCACCTAATACAAAGGTTCTGCAGCCATTACTAGTAGCCCTAATTACTCATTCTCCCTCATCATTTCATTCCTTCAACATTTCTTCTTGGCCAAATAGTTCAGCCTGCTGTAATCCATTTAGTTCCTTGAAAAGACAAAGAAAATAGACTCTGACAAACATTATTTTCACAAGCAAATCAACAATATCTTTGACTATCAAAACCAGAAAAAAATATTTTAAACTTTCACACACTAGGAAAAGTTCACCTGGAGCAATTGTTAGTGGAACAGAGAACAAGAAACTGAAATGGTTTAATGGTTTTTCTGTATGAAAATGGTAACTCAAATACACATTCAGGGGCACAGTTATACATATGTTTTTGAACTAAAACTCTAACCTGGCATGATTAATTTTGGCCTTAGTTTTGTCAAAACATTGGAGTCCATATGGCACAAAGCAAATAATTTTACATTTTTATTTTAAACCCCTATGTGTTTTTCTTGTCTATTCCCTTCTCTTCCACCACACGCACTGGCAGCCGTTACCAATATGCCAAATGCCAAATCAACCCTGCAAGCTGGCTGGCACGAGCACTCTACAATACTGGCACACATTTCCTTTTGCAGGGGGATTCTCTCCGAAACCCTGTGGCACATCCAAGCATCCCTGCTTAGCAGCTGAGGACCCTGTTTATCTCAGTCACATCAGCAACAGCATGCCTTGACTCAGTTTGCCCTGCCCATTTCATTATGCTTAAACCAAATAAAATGACAACACTTTGCATCAGCGCAATGATTCCCCCTTCAAACCAAACAGTTGGCCAGGGCTTTACATACTCTTTGTATTCAGCAAGAAGGAATTATTCCTTCTGTGGAAGGAGAGGTTGCAGTATGAGCAAGGACACCACCATCAAACAAACGTAAAAAACCCATGCAACATCATTCAGGTGAGCTGAGCAAACTTCTGCACCTAAAGCTGTCTCCACAAAACATGGATATCTAACTGGAGCATTAGTGTGGCACTCCTTCACCTCTTGTCCATAAACCCTTCAGTGCTGACACTTTCAGGATTTAAAGCAGTCCTTGAGACTCAAGTACTAATCTTTCCCTCTGCTGCCCTTCCTGCTTTGTTTTCTGGGTCCTATCCCCCCCCAGTCTATGATGCAATTTTAATTTTGGTATATAAATAGATATCATTAAAGATTTTAGTTAGATATTCACTCAGAGTGGAACACAGCAGGTTCCCTAAATAAGCAAATGAGTTAAAATTATTTTTAGACAAAGACCCAGAATAAGCAGTGGAAAATCATGCATGCTTCTAAACCAAAGGTACATACACCTTTTAGTTAATTTTCCACACTTAAGTACATTAATTTCAAGTCCAGGGGAGAATGCCATGTGATACACCTCCTCTGCAGCTACAGGAACTCTGCCCAGGATTTTCAAGACAGCTCTGAGAGCAAGATCAGAATAATACCCCTTTTCCAGTCACAGTAGCGAATGATAAATCCCTTGTCACAGGTGTGCCTGTGACAGTCTGTTTTAAGGGAATTTTGGATAATTTCCGAGAAAGACAATTTTCCTGGTCTGCATTGTGTTGCAGTGCAAAGCTTAGAGGAACCCCTAGGGGGATGCTGTGCAGCCACTGTTGTTCAGAGGTAGTCTTGTCAGCCCAGCATCTGCATTAGGAGAGCAAGGCCACGCACTGCTCTTCCCTTGAATGCAAGGAGGAGGTCAGAGGACCAGGTAAATGTAGCAAGGTGCTGGAGCCTCCCCGCTAGGCTATGCCACCTTGTGCAGCCCAGCTGAGAACTGACCAAGTACAGGTAAGTGACACCTGATGGTTTGAGTACTTCCTGCCACAGTGTCATTCATCATCTGAGACTGCTCAGCTGCAACAAAGCTAAAAACCTTCCTCTGTAATAGTCCCATAGAGAGAGGAGGAAACTTTAGACTCTTGTTCTCTTCCCATACACCCACAAGACACTGGGCTGCTTACCTCTTCCCCTATTACCAAGTTGCTGTTGGAGCAGCAACTCCACATAACAAATGTAACTTTAACAACAATAAAACAAGGTAATAGCTTAGCATGCCAGGGGGCTAATGTGGTGGGCCATTTAACGCTGCACTAAATAGCCCTGGTTTGATTCTCATTGCCAAGTGCTGAACTGAGAATTGCAACTGCAGGAGCAGTTCCTAATTCATTAGCTAAAGGGGGTCATTGCTCATAGGGTGGGGGAATGGGAGGGGAAGAGGAAAGAAGAGGGGGAACAGCAGACAACTCTAATCGTTCAAAGTCAACAGAAGGTTGCGCTCCTGAGAGATGCAGTATTTAGCTGAAAGCCTGACAAAGCCCTGCAGCTGGGAGGCCTGTGATGGTTTTACTCGACTCTAAAAAAATTGCTATAAGACACTTGTAACCTCTATAATAGGCTTGGTGGGAACAGAGAAACTGAGAATGAATGGAAGGTGAAAACATCTAGCTAATAATACTACGGTTTCATTTCAACTGGCCCTCAAAACTGTACACCGTGCAGGCTGACAACACAGCAAAGCAGCAGCAAAACAATCTGCCTTTCCATCCCATCTACCATTCCATAAAAAAGAACCCAAACAAAACCCAAAAGTGTCCCCCAAAAAAATCGATTGCAAAAGAGATCTATTAAAAACTTAAAATGATACAACAAAACAAGTCCAAATTTACAAGGCATCACTGCAAAGGAAAAGGTTTATTCCTGAACATTAGAACCCTAAACCAATCGTTTTCTCTAATTTCTGCCATCACTCAGATTGGCCTTGAATTACCTCCTGATAGGCCTCCCATGTGCTTGCAGATGAGAGAGTGTAATGGGGATCTGTTAATTAACTAGAAGCAAAGTTGCACGGTGGGGATCAAACACTGGATGCATCCTAAAACTCCCACAGAGAAGATGAAATGCAGTGCAAACTTTAAAGACTTCCCGTCATTAGCCAAGACCTTGGCTGCTCCTGGCCCAGACCCCTCCTGTTTTGGAGAACAATGAGGACAATGATGGCAGAAATGAAATAGTGCAGCAAGGAACAAAGGAATTAACTTTTTATCCACAGAGAGAAAAAGGAAAAGAGGGTTGGGGGGGGAGAACTTGCTTTTTTTTTTTTTTTTTCCTAGGGTTTCTGTCTACTTTTAATTAATTTACGGCTGCCAGGGACTTGCTCACAGAGCACGCCCAGGAGCACTGTGCTCTAGCACAGAGTTAATTCACGTAACATCCACTGTTTACTCCCAGACAGGAAGGAGAAGAAGCCAGGGCAGAGGGGCAGTGGGGAAGGAGGAGAAGAGGAAAGGAGATCTTCCCTCTTCACAGCTACTTGAAAGAGACAGCCAGAGAGGAGCAAAAGGTTATGCTGATCTCTAACTAATATGAACTCACGTCTATGTGGGCTATTATTATTCTTTAAAACAGCTCCAGGTAGGGTAGATCACTGTGGGCAAGACTTGCACTGGGTACTAAAATGAAGGATTATGGCAGTAGGACAGGGACATTCAGGGGATGTGACAGTGAGCACCAAACACACTAACAGCCCATCAGAAAACTGAAAGCCAGGTTTAACATGCTCCTTACCAAGAGAGAAGATCTCAGGATGGAGACCCACAGCCAAATATAGGGCTCTGCAGAGACAGCCAGTTGCACTTCACTGTATTTCCAAAGCACATGCTCTTGCCAGTGAGACTGGCCTCATGGTGAGGCTAATTGGGCCAGAATCTGTGAGCTGCCACCATGGCACCAGTACCTAGTTTCTTTGGCAGTTCCATAGATAAATGCTGCGTCTGACTTCACTGAGATGAAAATCCAGCTGTTGCTGAACTGTGCCTGCCCCTTGGACACAAGGACATGGCATCAGGCTGGGATCTTACTGGAAAGGCATGTGGAGCCAAGACAGCACACGCTGTAACACCTAAACTGGTGTTAACAATCCTGTGTCTGAGAGACCAACCTTGAGCACCAAATGACAGTTTGCTTCATTTTACCTTTCATCTAAAGAAAGTTTTGTTAGATGGCTACTTTCATAAACCCCAGAACACGAAGTGACGTGACTTTTCCACTGCAAAACCTAGAAGGACGGACACAGAGGATTCACAGCATTTGAGGGCTGTGAATTAAGACTCCACAATTCTATCTACAAAACCACTCGATCTCAGAGAGCATAGGGATGGGTGCAATTGAAGGGAGCACAGTAATCTTCCAGGTAGGTGCTGCATGTTTGCTTGGGCTTTCGTCTCCCTTAGAAAAGAAACAGAAGAAACAGAAATTCCACTGGAAAATACAAGCCTGCAGATGATGAGACTTATTCTCAGCCTAGACAGAAGCCTCAGGCAGCAGTGGTTTCAGTCCGTATTTTGCACACCACTGCTTTTGATAGGGAATGGGAACAGGAACAGAGGCTTGGGAGTCCTAAGGTTGGACATGAGCCCCAGGTGAGAATGCAGCATTTACAGTATTTTCTGGTTGCTCAGAAGAATAGTAGTGAAACTGTCAGTCTCTTTCAAAGGTAAGATCAAATGATACTATTATATATGTTTTAAAACTATGATGCATAAACATTCAGTTTCTAGGCTACCTGTTGAGAAGAATCAGCATGCATTTTACAGTTCAGCAAAAGAGACAAAACCTTCTAGGCTTACAGTTAATAAGAGGAAAACAGCAGTTAAAAAGCCCTCTGCACATCAGGCATGCTTGTCTGTGTAGGAGAGAAGCACAGAAAACTCCCCAACATTCCATCCAGGGGACTAAGCTTGACTGACTGTAGGACTAGGGCAGGGGACATTGAGTGAATGTCCTTTGATACCTGAGCACTGTCCCATCTTAGCTACCTCCAGAGAGGGGAAACAAACAGATGAACAGAGGGCTGGAGAACTTGTATATCTTGTCTGTATGCTTTAGAAAGTTATATTTTCAAAGAGGAAAGTGATAGCTTTTTTTCCAGATGCATCTCATTCCAGTGCCTAATAGTTGAGTTTTTACCTAACAGCTGCCATTCTCTAATGTTGTCTCCATATCACTCAATTCTGGCTAAATTAAATTAAATATCTATCTTTAAGCTGTTTCACTCTTTACTCTTCCAGCAGCTCTTGCTTTCCCACCCAAGGACTGCTGCTTACCATTTGTAAAACACATGACTTCCGTGAGTGTCCTCTATCCAGTGAGGTCCAGGCATCCAACTAGCAACCCAGTGATGACCATGCCATTTTTACCTGGGGCCCACATCACTGTAGCACCAGTCAAGGGCTGCATTTCCACCTAGCACACCCATCCTCTTCTTCCTTGTTTCAAGTAATCCTGGTATTGACATGAGGTAGATAAGACACACACATCTTGCCCAGAAAGCTTGTGGCAAAGCTGTGAACTGAAGCTCAGCTCCCGATCAGTATTACTGGGGCGTCCATATTCCTCTTCACAAATTGGAATTTGAGTAACTGGTGCTTCCCTTGTTTAAAGATACTGGATTCATCCATCCAGGTGGCTGTTATTTGTGCACATGCAGGCATAATTTTCTCCATTTCCATAGCACTGCTTAATCTCTGGTGAGGCTCAGAGAGACCACAAAGAGTGATTGTAGAGACTGAGCAATTTAGTGCAGCAGCAAGAAGGTCATTTTGGGCCAGAGCTGAAGTGCACCAGGGCAGCACCAAGAGATAAACCTGCTTTCAGTCACTGTCTTTTGGGGGGAAACAGACATCACTGATTTCAAGAGCAAGCATCATCACCTCCTTACCCAACCTGAAAACAAATCTTGCTCAGCTTGTTAATCCAGGCTGATCTGTTTGGACCTTTGCTTTTGAAATGAAAAAAAAAACCAAAAACCCTCAAAAAAAACCCAAAAACCCACAAAAAAAACCCAAAAACCCACAAAAAAAACCCAAAAACCCACAAAAAAAACCCAAAAACCCACAAAAAAAACCCAAATAACCACTTCAAATTCTTATACAGAGAACGAGAGTAATGGGAGCTCACAGTTTATGAAGTTCGTTCAAATCTCAAGCAGCTCAGACAAGATCACAGCTCCAGATGGAAAACTGCTTTAACATGGCACAAATATTTGAAAATGATCCTTACAAAGTGATCTGAAGTGGAAAGCAGGAGACTCTAGGTTTCAGATTATCTGTTTTTATGTACCACAGCAAAATGACTGTGTTAGAGTGAGCAATTTTTAAAAATCACTTTTATTAATTCATTTGGCTTATATCACTGAGAGGAAATCACCCCATCACAAAATCTGCCAAAAGGTTCAGTTATTATTAGCCTCTAAGATGCAAGCTAATTACTTTCTGTGATTTTTACTAAAACCAGCTGAGATACTGAGGTTCACAAAGAGGATACTGCACATGCTCAGAAATTCACCTGTCCTGAAGATTTTGACTTTAGCATTCCCCAGTGTAAAGTCTTTGTTGCTAGGCTTGCATCTTACAGAGACTTCAATAAGCCTGTAACTCCATACACATCAATCATCTTGCTGAAGTTTGAGGAACTATTCAGATACATAAACTAAGGTGAACTTGCAAAGCCTTTGCAAAAATCAGAGCCAGTTCTGCATCACACTGAACTCTATAGACCTTGTTACAACTGTCTGAAATTAAACCTGCTTTTTAAAGAAACAGATTTAACATACATTTTGTGAAAAAATGTTTTGGTCTTTCTTCTCTAAAAATTACCCAGTACTGTAGTATTGCACAATCCTCTAGTTTTATGTACCTCTTCCTTCTTTGAAGATAGTTCAAGCCATGTAGTAGTCCAAAAAAGCCAAGGGACTTGATTTCTTTTCTCCTACATCCCAGTAACTCTCTGCTGCCATTGTGATTTCTTAAGACAGCATATTTGAAATAGAGTCATTGCTCCAGTTTATTCTAGAAACAGGAGGAGGCAGAAGCAGCTTGCTGGCCAAGAGCCAAAGTTGAGCAAGTTGACTCAGCTCAGAGAATGGTCAAACAAGCACCAGAGCACATTGAAGTGAGGGACTCAGCTTTCTTTGGCTGTTATTTTTCTTTGTCCAAAGAAGAACAAGTATAAATTGACTAATCCTGGTCAATTACTTTTACTCTGATGTTTAATGTCTTATAAATGCTTGTTAATAAAGAGCTGATATTAGCTAAGGAAGTGCATAATATCTAGTATAACTAATGTGACATAGAAGAGACTAATGGTACAACCATCTTTTCCAGGGAAAAGCTGAGCACCTCTACTCTTAAGGACGTTCTCCTCAGCCTGATAATGTCCTGGCTCATTCCTCAGCATAAGAACATGCACAGACAGGTTATATGTTTGCTCAAGTAACATACAGAAAAATGAGTGTCATGCAGAGGAGAAATCAAAAGCAAATACATATTTATAAAAATTAGCAGTACAGAGATTTCTGTCTGTAACAGGCCAAATTAGTACAATGGAAGTCTAAACAAATGGTCCTCTCTGTTTCTTACATATTCTAGCCACAGCTGGAATACTAAGGAGAAAGTTTTGCTCTTGTTCAGAAGACATCTCATCCTTCCACCTACATCTTCAGCCAAAACAATGCTACAAAACTACATCAGGACAGCATGTTTTATTTTCCTGTAGCACAGTAAGGTAAAGTCCTGAGCATTCATCCAAGGTTTTATATGACTGATATCAACCTCTTACTTCTTCCAGATCTGGATGATAAACTCATTTAGTTTCTCTCGAAACTAAATAATGGAAATTTCATTGGTGGTGAGTGAACCCTGTCAAATGAGAGAAGTCCAGACTTCAGATTGAGGCAATTTCACCTTCCTTGCTCCAAAAAGCTTCTTTCAAATCAGCACATTACCATGAAAAGATTCGTTTTGACAAATTCCTTTTTTATAACAGTTTGACAATGCTGCTTATAAAGCACTGCCATGCCCTTTCTTCAGCTGCATGTGGGCCTAGAGCTAAATACATGCTTCAGTTCTCAGACACCAGAGCCCACCACCATACTGTCTCAGATGTGGAGGTGAATGAACACATACCATCTGTGTATTTTGTATATAGAGTACATAGAATCACAGAATGGTT
>VZTY01006854.1:114479-139637 GCA_013400935.1 Turnix velox | reverse complement strand
TCTGCTCTGTGGTCTAGGGCACCACAGAGTTNTTTGCACCACAGAGTCCTCCTTTTACTTGAGAGACAGAAACACAAAGCCCTGGGCACTACAGAGTCCTCCTCCTTTTCCTTGAGAGACAGAGACACACATTCCTGGGCACCACAGTGTCCTCCTTTTCCTTGAAAGACAGAGATATAGTCCTGGGGATCATAGATCATAGAATGGTTTGGGTTGGAAGGGACCTTCAAGATCATCTAGTTCCAACCCCCCTGCCATGGGCAGGGATACCTCTCACTAGACCATGTAAAATACCAAAAAGATGTCAGACCCCTTCATGCAGGAGCTAAACCTGTGTCTGGAGACACTTGGTGAGGACAGGACTTGATGGCACCTCCAGTGTGGAGCAAAACAGGGATGGAGCCAAAGCTGATGGGTCCCCTGTGTTCCCTCTTTCCCTGTGTTCCCCTCAGTCTTATGTCTTGCCAGGGGCTGAGGTGTTGCAGACAGACAGACAGACAAGGGTTGGGCATGATGAAGCAGTGAGCAATGTGAAACCCCCCCCATGGAGGGGAGGAGCAGGGAGGAGATGAAGCCCAGGTGGGAGCAAAAGAGAAGAGGGAAGGGAGGGAGCAAGGGGTGGAGGCACAGGGGTCACTCCAGGTAAGGCAAACAAATAAATAGCTGATTCAGGGGTTTGTTCTGCTCTTTTTTTTTTAGCAGGAACCTGTATTTTTACAGCTGCAATCCCTTAAAACGGGATTCTTTTTTTCCCCTGAAACAAATCCTTGTAAAATAATGCTTCATAAAAATAAAGCGTTCCTCGGCTCAGTCCCGAAGATAGAAAAACAATAAGGGCAGCGAGGCCCTGTCTGTGCTGCCGGGGTGGCTGTCACCAGTGTCCCTGCCTGTCCCTTCCCAAGCCTGGCTGTGACAGGAGCCTGGTAAGGAGGGCACTGCACCAATGCCACCATCCCCAGCAAGGAGTTCCACCTGTATCCCCACAGGGTCTGGGCTCCAGGGTGCCACCAGCAGCAGCTACATCCCCATCCCTGTCCCTTCCAGTGTAAGGGACATTATTGGGCAGGAGAGAAGCAGACACAGAATCATAGAATAGTCTGGGTTGGAAGGGACCTTAAAGATCATCGAGTTCCAACCCCCCTGCCATAGGCAGGGACACCTCCCACTACATCAGGCTGCTCAGTGCCTCGTCCAGCCTGGTCTTGAATACCTCCAGAGAGGGGGCATCCACAGTCTCTCTGGGCAACCTCTTCCGGTGCTTCGCCACCCTCACTGTAAAGAATTTCTTTCTTATGTCGAGTTTAAATCTACCCCCTTCCAATTTACATCCATTGTTTCTAGTCCTCCCATCTGATATCATATTAAAAATTCCTTCCCCTGCCTTTCTGTAGGACCCCCCTCAGGTACTGAGAAGTTACTCTGAGGTCCCCTCTGAGCCTTCTCTTCTCCAGGCATCCTCCTGCTGCAGCTGGGAGGGACCCCTCGCTCACAGAGAGCGGTGGGATGGGGGGGTCTGGGCTGCCAAACACCCCAATTTTTATCACTCCAAGGTTGGGCAGCATCCAGCCCAGGGCAAGCAGGGTCTCTGGGGCTTCTTCCCCATCCCTGTGACCGGTAAGGCTGGCAGCAGCAGCCCCAGGGAACTGGGCACCCCCGCCATGCCTCGCTCCCCTCGGGGCTGGTGAGGAAGAGGAGAGATCCTCTGAACAACCCCAACTCCTTCAGCCTGTCTTCATAGGGCAGTTGCTCCAGCCCTTTGACCATCTTCGAGGCTGCTCCATCACTGGTGGCTTCCAACAACCTGCCAAGCACTTGTTGCATCAGGCACAACCCCATGCTAGGGCTGTTCCCTCTACTTTGTTTTTGTTATAATTTTTTGGGGGGTCGTTTTTTCTCCATTTAGGGGCTTTTTTTTTTTTGCTTTTTTCTTTTTTCCCCTGCTGCTTCAGCAAAAGCAAATTCAGGAAATTCCAATCAAATCCCGGAGCACTGCAGGCTTGCCCCTGCTCCCCGGCGGCAGAGACAGAGCTTAATTCTCATTAATAACCACCACAGGTCAATTATTGTGAGGAGGAAGAAAAAGCAGCAAAGTTCTCTTGCCATCACATGCTTTTTAAGCTTTGAAAAGAAATTATTCCTTCTAGTTCCACATGTGGGGAGCTGCCATAGGAAACGTGGATTTATGGAGGGTGCCTCAACTTACATACCCTAAAAACTCGGGAGTGGAGGCTGATGTGGGCAGGGTTCCATTGAAACTGTTCCTTCTCTAGTATGACTCTCTGATAAAGAGTCCTTCTCTGTCTTTCCAGTATGTCTCCTTTAGGTATGGGAAAACTACTGTAAGGGCTCTCTGGAGCCTTTTTCTCTCCAGGATGGACAACTCCAACTCTTCCTGCCTGTCTTCACTGAAGAGATATTCTAGCCCTTGGATCATCTTCATTGCCTCCCTCTGGCTTAACTCAAACAGGTTCATGTACTTCTTAAATTGGGAACTCCAGAGCTGAAGACTCCAGATGTGGTCTCATGAGAGCAGAGGGGCAAAACTGCCTCCCTTGGCATGCCAGTCAAGGTTCTTAATCAGGACCAGCATGAGCTTTTACTCACCTTCAACAGTCTGAACTTTATTACAGTTTTGCTCTGAAAAACTTTTAGTCTCTTTTCTTCAGGTCATCTCACAGCTCTTTGGACTTCAAGGGCTGTTACTCTGGGCCCTGCAAGTCTCCCTTATTCCCTTAATTTGCTACCATGTCTTCAGAAAACATCTAATTCACCTCAGACTTCTGAGTGATGATCAGACTTTTTTAATTTGTGTTCCACACACCTAGCATGGCCCAGAGCACTAGGCTCCTACTCCTGTGGCTCCCATGAGCTCCTGCTTGCCCTACAACTCTGAACATAGTTTCATAGTTTCATAGTTTCATAATCAAGGTTGGAAGGGACTTTTCAGATCATCAAGTCCAACCATCAGCCCAACTCTGACAAGCCTCATACCTGGACGGGGACTTGAACCCCTGACCCTCAGATTGGGAGTCTGATGCTCTCCCTGAGCTATACATCTTTCCTGCTGCTCAGCTGCTAGTCTCCTCTTTCTTTGATAACTACATGGGTGATCGTTAAGATCCCTCACTCCCAGCTGCTTGTAGAGCTTATTCTACAGAAATCTGTCCAAGAACCTACAGTCATGCTGGCAGGTGCAAGCTGAGAACTATCATCAAAATCAGTGACTGCCTGGTGTTATCAGCTCTTAAGGTTCTCCACAGACAACATTTGAGTAGACCTAGCTTGCATTTATTGATGAACAGTTTGTTTTCCTTTGGGGATTTCCTTCTGTATGTTTTTTAATGTCTACCACACAATAATTCTTCATCTCAGTATGTTTTTTTTGTGCATCTTTTCCTATAGGCAGACCTCATCTTCTGGATGAAAGCTGACTTCATCATCATGCTCTAGGCTTGTTGTATGTCTTCAAAATGGCATAATCTGTAACAAATGCACCATGTAAGTAAGTTAAAAATACATTGATTGTTATTTTTGCTCTATCTGTGAATGCTTGGTTGGCAAAGAAATTTTCAGGAAACCAGTGTCATGAAACTCCTGTGAGCATGAAAACTAAAACCCTACTGGTGATCCAGTAGAATAAAAGACTTGACTTCATAAGGACAGATAAATCTGCATATCACACAAATTCCCTCTCTGGTCACTGCTTCCAAGTACTTCAGAATTTCACGTATGTACTTTTTTCTTTTACATAAAGGTCTGTCTCAGCATGACATCACAGCATTTACTCCTTCCCTTTGTTGCAAGTCTACACTGAATTTAACTGTAAATTCAGCCTTGTAAGTAATTTTAACTTGCAGAAAAATACATACTCTATGAGGAATTTTATGGCATTTTCTAAGGTTTTGTTCTCTTTCAAATTGCTTCATTTAAAATACCAGACTATAAAGCAGTTTGGAGCACTGTAACTCATAACCTCTCATGTTGCTGCACAGACAGAAAGAAGCTGAAGCACTGATTGGTTCATTGACAAGTCTCAAGAGAGATAAATACAGGAAGGGAAATAGGAAAGACCTTGCTGTGCAATAATCTGTTTCAGTAAGGTCTGCTCTATAAGGATTAAAGAGCTGTGACCAGGATCAAGTAAAATGTGAGCATGATTGCTAGATAGGAGAGGGACAAAATCACTATGACTTGTATTCTGCTGAAGTCTAGAAGATTCGCATTATCCTCTGAACTTCTGTTGCAATTAGCAAACGAATGTCTTCGAGTTTTTTTTCAACCCTATTAGTTAACTTGGTTGTTTCCTTCTGCCCCCCACTCCAGACCCTTCTCTCTAATAATACTACAGCTTTTTCCTATAAAGGTAGTTTTCAATGAGTTTTCATTGAGTAAGTGCAAATAATTTATTTCGGATCTGACTCACTGATGAACTTAGGTATTTGCAAATAAGAAGTCAGGAAGTATTTCCATTAGAAAGACTTAGCTTGTATCATCACCATATCAAGTTTTCTAAGTCATCTTCACAGGTTCTCAGGGTCTTTGACCCTACCATCTAAGACTGTCATAAAATAATCCCTTGTATCTCTATTCAGCCTAGAAAAAAGGAGTTTCCATGCTCTTTCTGATTAAGAAATCCTCACCTTCTCGCTTGATTATATTTGTAACAGGTCTCCTTAAAAATTTCAAGTCACAATTTGCTTTATCTTGGAGTATGACAGGAGCACAAAACAGAATCTCTCTGGAACGAGCAGTTTGTTCCTTTGTTTACTTTCTGCTGAGAAACCGGAGTAAATTAGTCTAATTTACACCAAGAGAGTATTTAGTTTAGATATGAAGAAAATCTTTCTCTTTAGGGTAAATTCAGCATGCACGGTTATAGAGTGTCTTGACTTCAAGCAAGCAAACTGGATATGGGAATCTGAAGACAGGAGACTGTCTCCGTACAAGGAGGAATATGAGGTTTTCAGCCCGGTGTCTCTGGCTTGCCCAAAAGATCATTCATGAGGGTGTTGTGGTGACTTTTTCTGGTGAAGAAGTGGTCTTCTCCAGGCAAGACTCTTTCTCAGCTTGCCCTTACCCTTTGGGTCTATGACTTCTGTAGGTGTAGAAGGAGCACTCTGCATAGGTGCAGCTCATCCTGTGCTCTGATAAGCTGGGCTTTCTGCACCCACAACCTTGGTCCCCAGACACCAAATGAGGTATGGCAGAGTGCCAAACTCCTCCATCCTAGGGGGAGGAAGCTAAACTTCTCATTGAGGACTATCCTTCATGACCCCTGGAGCACCTTCTGCTTCTGCATCTCAATAGTTCCATTACACTATAAACCAGGAAAAAATAAAACTCCATAAATACATCACTTATGACCCTGGAAAAGCTAGTTTTGCAGAACTGCTTTCCTGTGGTTTTCATTCGAAGTGTATTGTGCTGTTCATTACAGCATGTCAGTGTGACAGTAGCATTATTCTCTTATTTACAGTTCTTCCTTTCTCTTCAGCAGTGAAAATGAAAAGGAAATCAATGCCATTAAAGAGAATAATGACAAACTTGCCTCCTACAAGGTCTGTGCTCATTTTTTTTCCCTGAATTCTCATCTCTGAATGTAGTTGTACAGATATGGTGGAAGAATGGAGGCAAACTCCAGGAAAGCAACACCAGAAAATATAGAAATACAGTGGTTTGCCGAAAGGCTGAGAACAGTTCAGTGTCCTGCACCCCCCTGTGCCCTGCTGGCCTTTAAAAAAATCTGCTGTGTGGATAGAGATGTCAGGAAAGAGGTTCAAGGAGACAAAATTAAATGACACAGGAGACAAACAGAGTTAGCACAACTCTGTACCAAACAACACAAACTTCAGTAGCATCACTGTGTCCTTCGGTCAATCTATGCATCACAATGTGAAGCCTCATATCAGAAAATTGTTGAAAATCCACCAAGGAAGTTCTCCGTCAGGCAAGACTCCGTGTTCTCTCACAACTTACGAGGTCAGAGCAGCACCCAACCCTGAGCTGTGCCAGCAGGGCAGTATTTCGTTGACTTTTCTGTGCAATCCTGAACTAAAACTCTTCTATGAATTTACAGATAGTGTACAGGCTGTACAAGGTGAAGCACAGTGTTTGGAAACCACTTGGACTTTCAGAAGTGAGAAACCTGTAGCCTGACTATATTCTCTGCAAGAGTGTCATTCCTAGGTGCCGTGTTGCTCACTGAACTGTATTGACTGCTCAGTTCTTCCCAAGTATGCATTTTGCTAAGGAAAGAAGCAAAAAGGATAGAGAGTAGTGTGTATATCCAGCATGATGCTTTGCTTTAATGAGTGGCCATACAGCATTTGGAGTTGCTGACAAAAAAGGAAGAAACAAATTCTGTTTGCATACTACTCTCAAGGAGAGGTTTTCATTAGTGAAGTTCATCCTCTGTACTATACCAGTCACTGCCTCGGAATCAGCCCTGCTGGGCTGATGTGAAGCAATTTAGATCAGCAAAAAACAAGTTCAGTGAGACGAAAATTTTCAGTGGATAATTTCTAGGCTGATATTTTATAGCTCTGACTGCTTAGTAATTAACATACCTTAACTAGATCTGCCTGCAGCGAGAGCATAGTCCATTAAGGAGTGAGCTACCAAATTATGTAGCAAATAATGTGAGGTAACTTCATCCAAAGACCAGATGCCTATGTTTAATATGGCATGGAGGTACTATATTTTGGCTGCATGAAAGAAAATCTACCCAAAGATAGAAAGGTGCAGAATATGAATATGATCAGGGAGCTGAATACTGATCACAGGGGAGGAAAGCAACTTCAGGGCAGAAAGTGGTGGCTCTGGGCTGTAATCTGAGGTTAGTCACAGAGGATACCTAGAGAAAATGATGGTATTGGCACAGGAGCAGAAAGTGATAGTTTTTGGCACAGTACATAACCATTACAGTAATGAAACTGCACAACAGCATCCTGGGCAGCCACACACGCTTGTGGAGTCAGAACAAAGAGAAGAGCACATAAAGGGCTGTTGTATGCAAAGTGTTTGGGTGAGGCAAAGAGAGAGAAACAAAAAGCTTAGTTAGAGTCTTTTGCTGAGAGAGAAACTGTTGAAAGAATAGAGTCTGCATCAGTCAATGTGATCATTTCATTATGGAATGTTTAGATACCTGGTGGTGATGCTTCTGATGTACTGAGGTTGCACACCTCGCAAGGGAATTTTTTGAGACTTTCCTAGTAAGCACTGGATCCTGTATCCTCAGCACATTTAGTGCATCAGGGCTACTTTCCCCTGGGACAAAATATTTCTTTTTCAGCTGCACCATCTCCACAGTAGAGCTACACATTTGCCTGACATGGCAGATGTTAAACAGGCTTGTAAAATGGCAAGTAACCATTGAGAATCAGCTTTTCAAAATCCTTCATAAATGTTATAAATAAATAAAATTGGTAAAAGCTACAGCTTTGTGTGATTTTCTCCATTCATTTGCATTTTGTTCTGCTTGTGGGTAGAAGAGTCCTAGATTGTGCATATGTATAAATGCATATGATTTTACATGCTTTCGGCCATTTGTCCTAAACTTCTGTTGAACCATTCTGTGCTGGGTATGTATATACACAGTCATTTATGAAATGCATTCATAAATATAAGGTCAGATAATTTGTATGTATGTATGCTGCGTGGTAGGTAAGGTTGTCAAAGGAGGAGGAGAGCAGGTAGATTCATTGCCACTTCTGCTTTTGAAACACTTTCTTTGCTCCTTTCAAAATGCAGCCAGTTCTTCAGTTTGATGATAGACTTTACTAAGGAGCAAGATGGGAATCAACACCAGCTTGGTGGTATCTTGTCTCTAAGAGAGGTAATGTCTCCTGGCTCACAGTATCTGAGTTCAGCACTTGCTGGGAACTGGAGGAAGATGTATATGCTTGCCATTTTCATAGCCTTGCAAACTTTGCTCTTGCATGCAGGTGTGAGGTCATACCATAGTTTTTTTCCCCCGAATACCTCAAGTAATCTTTACTTGGTCAGAGGAGAGATTTGTTTAAGGATCTAAGCTTTAAATTCCATGGAAAAGGTGTTAGATAATCTCTCTTCTCTCCTCTCCTCTCCTCTCCTCTCCTCTAAGTACATATGCACAAGCAATCTTTTAGATATATGCACATGGATTCATATTTGTGTGCATAGCTGCAAAATATTCTAAAAATGGACACAGTTTAAAAATTAAAAATGTAGATTATTAAAATTTAAATGAATATTAAACTGTTTATATTCTATAGTATATAATGTTGATATGAACGATTCCCTAGGGTATGAGAAATATATTTGTTGAGATACCTTGTGTAAACATGTTTACCTTATATTAGGTATGATTGCATTGTTATATGCCTGTATGACATAATTCTGTAATGCAGGAATATATATACACATTTATCTATACATTTAGACTAACTCCTCCAGACATCAGGCTAAGTTGCTCTCAGCAGATGGAAGCTGCTTTGAAAGCTAAGCACTCAATGTCCTGTTTGTGCCACACAGATGCTATAGGAGAGCTGATGTTTTAAGTCTGTAAAAAGATGCTTCAGCAGCTGTGCCATCAGCCAGAGAGCGTGGCATTCCCTTCCTGCTCCCTTCAGCCACAGAAGACTGTAATTCAATAGCACACCAATCCTTATCTGCCTGAAGCAGCCAGGCAGGAGGCCCGGAGGCCCTTTCAAATCGGGGTTTTCACAGCTCTTCCTAAGCCACAGGAGATGCTGGTGCTTTTCTGTTTTGCAAAGGCAAGCAAAACTGCAGAAACACAAAACTGTGGGAAGAATGGCTCAGGAAGAACCTCAGCATAGCAGAGAAATGAGAACAAAAAGGCTATCTATTATATTACTGTACAGTAACACAAGTAATAAGACAGTCATGAAGATTCTCACCCTTTCTTTAATACAGGGGAGTCCTTCCAGAAAGAGAGTTAATCCCTGCCATTTCTGCCCTCAGATGGTGTTTAGATTCTCTCTTCTCTCCTCTCCTCTCCTCGATTGCCTGTAGCTAAAGAAAGGTGGGTTTCTCTCTGCAGAAGTTCTTGAGGAGAACACCATCTACACAGGGAGGCAGGAGGGAGCAACCCCGTCAAGACAGGATCACAGAAACTCCCTTCTACCTCCAGGCTGCTTTTTGGAAAGAAGCCACCTCTGTTAAAGGTTTCCTGGCTACAGCAGCCTTTATCTGTGTGCTGCAGTCCCTTTCAGACTGGAGAGAATTTGGGATCTATTTTCTTCTTGAATATGCTGTTCTTCATGGGAAATTGACAACAACCTTCTCATCATTACCAGGGATCTCTTGGTGATCACTCTGTGAGTGCAGTGATGATATGTTCAGACAGGGATATTCAAAATTAATTTGCCTCCCCCATATTTCCTACATGTTAAATTCCCTTCACAAATGAAATAATCTTTCCAGGCTCTCTGCTTGTTTAAAAAAGTTGTTAAAATGGTTACCAATAGAAAATACTGTATCTCCCTTTGTCTCATATGGAGAGTCATTTAGGGCCCAATGCAGCAAAGCAGGAACTCTTTCTACCGTGTAGTGGAAGTGGAAGTAAGATTACACTGTTTGCATGTTGATAATTGTGTGGGCTCCTAAGAGATCTACCTAAATAGGTACCTCACTAGTGTTACAAGAAAGTGTATGAAAACCACTGCTTTTGTTTGGCTGTGTTACTTTTTTATACATAGATAAAAGATTGCAGGATGCAGAGTAGCATGGAGTCAGAGACATTCTGCTTTGTTTTTCAAAACCTTTTCTGTGTTTGAACTGTAAGCTATGATGCTCTAAAATTTGCATAAAATCTGCAAAGAGTATGATCTGTTGAGTAATATTTGTGTTTCAGTGTGAGTTAAAATCTTTCCTCTACCAACTGGTTGAATAGCTGGTGCTGTCCATTAGCTGAACTTAAGAAGAGTTGATCAATAAAACATGAAATTCTGATGGTACCTTGTGCTCTGAGCATGTATGATAAAAATCAGTGTTCTTTTGGTGGGAATTTTCCAGTTCCTTCTAGTACTAATTTGTTTGGTCTCCTCCTTAAAGCTGGTGATGACTGGGTACAGAACTCTGAATTTCTTGGTCGGGTTTTTTCTTTTTAATCATAACTTCTTGCAGTGAACTGAGATACTCACATTCTTGCAGCATCCTCACAAATGAGAGGAGGCTGAACTGGACTGAGAGCAGAGTGATCCATCCACCAGCACGACACAGAGCAGACCCAGAGGTTCTCTTCCTGCAGTGCTGAGGGGTCCAGACACACTGCTGTAGACAAATAGTATATCAGGCACAAAGAGAAATGCATTTTCTAGATTCTCTCCTGGTCTCCCCGTGCTCATGCTAATGTCAGTAGAAAACCCTTCTTCATTTTTTTGTGGAAGTTTTGTTTGGTGTGACAGTGCTGTAACTGCATCTTGTGGATGAAAGGTTTAGATGTGCTGTCAGTTTTTTATTGCTGCAATGTGCTCCAGTGTTTGGAGATTTTCAAAACCACAGCTGAGCATATTTACTCCACTGGATGATTATAGACTTAAGGGTATGAAAAGGATTTCCAAATGTTGATGCTTTCCTCTGCTAGATATTGGCTGAATTGATATTGCTTGAGTCTTCTCCTCTGTGACAAGGTTTCCTTGTTAATTTAGGTGCTGGATTATGGGCTGTTTTGAGTTTGGACTTGCTGGACTCTTCAAAAGCAAAATCCAGATATCTAGTATCCCTTCTGCCTGACTAAAGAGCTAGCATGATGTAATCCTAATTCTTTAAGTGTGTGATGAAGGTATCTATGAGCCTGCATTTTCTTTACTATGCAAGTACCTTTTACAAGTTGCTCCAAAAATACTTCTGATGATCTCTGCTACAATACTGACTGTAGACATTTGCTCAGACTCATGATGGTGCCAGTATATACCAACATGTTGCTCTTAGAGATTTTGTCTTCTCTGAAAAGAAACATCCTTTTGTTGTTCTCGTCAGAGCTCTGCCATTCAACCTGCTGGGACGTATCCTGCCCCTCACTTCTTCTGACCTCACCTTGGCAGTGTGAGAGCTCAGTTGTTGGCCTTCAGAAGCAGCAGGGAAATGCCAGATGTAGAAGCCCTCCTGGCTCCTCCCTAATCAGCGTTACATTCAGACTTTGCCTGCTGTACTGCATTGAGAGATATCTGGTGACAAAATTGCTTATTATAATGGACTGCAGAGGTAAAAATAAGGCAGGCTCAATTTTCTTCAGCTCTCATCAGAGCATCCAACTCTACTAACAGTGACTGGCCTCTCTGAACTGGAAAAAGAAATTTGAAAGAATTGTCTGAGTGTCTCTAGCTCTGCTTCACATGAGGAGAGTGCCTCCACTTTACAGGCAAGCCTTCAGTTTAACTTGAAAACTCAAGGTCTTGCAATGTCACTTAGTCAGAAGTGCCATTATGCCATGCTTCCAGCTTCTACTGGAATGCAAATATTTTCTCTGTTTTTTAGAAAAAATCAAATCCATTTATTTTTTGTGCTTAAACAAAGTGGCTGAGAGATAACCCCAAAAATTAGGTGGTTTAGAAAAACATTAATTAATTTTGTGTTTTTATTTTGTGTTTAGGATATTGCATACATCTGTCAGTAAACAATTATTCTATTTTCTTTTCTATTTTGTACAACATGTACAACAAGATGCCTTCATGACAGAAAATATTAAGAATCAGAAAGATTAATGTAATGGTAAAGTATAATACAGTGCCAAAAATAACAGTTCTTTGAATGTATGTTTAACAGATGAGTTGCTCATTCTATGGTAGTTGACTATATAAGGCTATTTATGTATAAATCACTTAGTTCAGCCTGAATTCTGCATTGATGGCACATAATTGATCTTTAAAAGTTTTATGAAAGAATCACAGACTGTGAAATTAAAGGAGGTTCTGTTGTTTAACTTTGCATTTCTATCAACTGCCAGGAATTTCACAACAGTAGAAAAATACCTGTTTTCTCCTGAGAAGGAACACTTTATAGAGAATATTAAATCTGTAATTATATTAATTTATTATTGAAAAATATTTAGTACCATGATATTTTTCACATTCTGCCTGGAAATTCTGTAATAAAACATCATTGTGATAAATCAATTCACTATCAGGAAGAATGCTGATAATATTTCACCAGCATCATACCTGAGGTATTGGAGAGAGCAGGGTTTTGTGCCTCTGGGTTACCTGCCTTGCAGTCTTCTTTTGATGTTTTTTAGGAAATTGGATCTGACCAGGGAAGGATAAATGGGAAGACATTTTTCTTGTTCCTGCTATTTTGGAGGAAATAGGCTGTGGAAGAGGAATTGGTAGAATCACACTGCCCATCCACTGGCCAATGTGACTGTGATAATTTAGCACAAATACACTCCAGCAGTGAATCTCTTTCCTTTGGGAGCTAGGAAGGAACAATGGTCTCATGAAGCACAGCATTCACCCCAAGGTAATCCTCCATGTACAATGGTACCTTGCTATTGACTGTGACCTTGTAACAAAATGAAGGCATTAGTTGTTGCAGTGCTGGAGACTGTGATTAAGGGGCTGACAATAGCCTGCAGCTACCTGCATAGTTTTAATGAATGTTCTGCTTTCCTCACCACCTTTTGCATCTTTGTTTTGAAATAATTACTCAACAACTTAATGTTCTTTATTTTCTAGCGGGTTTTTTTAGTAGGAGGGACTGTATTGAGTAGTCCCTGCATGCACACCCCTTTATTTCTCCAGTGTTTATTTTGGAATATGTGTCAAATACTTCTGCACATTTTCCCAAGATGGTTAATGCTTTGAAACTGGAAAAACAGGCAGAGAACTGTAAGCCAGCCTGGCAGTGACTTTTACTAATTATTATGTACTTTAACATGTCTCAGGGCTGAACAAAAGCGGAGAAAGAGATGGGAATTATTTCCAAGTCCCATGGACATGAAAAATAAATTACTTAACCTTTTAGAAGAGCCTTGTGTGCTGCAGTGACTTGCCCCAGACACAAGGTGCAGCTGAGGGAGATCTTCCTGTGATCTGAACCTGCTGGGTTTGCAATGCCTGCATGCAAACATCTCTGATGATTAATTCTTTTCCTTCTATGAGAGACTCCTAAATCTCTCTGGGCCCTCCTTGGGACCAGTGTCCTGGTAAGCTGCTGGTTCATCCTTATCTCTCCAGGTAGGGATTGGTGAGTCAGGGTTGAGGACTCAAAGGAGGATTTGATGAGCAGCTGAAGTGATCTGGGGGCAAATGTCCTGCAAACTGATCTTGAAGGCACTGCTTCCAATTACTACAGATTATTGACACAGAACAGGAAAAACTATGCTCAGTGCATCAAATAAACCACAATGAAAATGGTTGTCTCCTTCCTTCACCCTTCCTCTATGTTCCTGTTGCAATCTAATATGGAGCTCCTGCTGTAAACAGTACTACAGCAGAAGGGCTATTTAACCTAGACAGGGGTTTGTGTATACAAATACCAGTGTGTGATACAGCACAAGCCATTGTGACCCAGACAGTACTCTCTGGTAAAACCTATATACTGTTGGATTGTGTTTCCCTACTTTGCATGGTAATTGTCTTCTAATGTTGCTAGGTGGCTGCAATGCCCTGTCAGAGTTGTGAGATTTGATACAATGATGTATTTTACTAAAAGAAAATAATTTTCATTTGGCAGGGCTCTTGCAAAAGCTTATACAATGCAATGATGTAACCATGCATATGGAGAGCATGCCCTCCACCTCCCTCTCCCAATGGACTGGTGTTGCATGAAAGAAGAATGACAACTTTTCTGCAGATCTCCAGAGGAAGTCACAAAGACTTTGTGAAATTTGCACAACAGGTGCAAATGTCAGTGAGAGAGTTCAAAGAAACTTGAAATGTCATTGTATTGGGACTGGTGATTCAGATATGGGGAAAAATTATGATGACTCTGTAAATAGATAGGATGAATTATACTGAAGGCAGGAACAAGGGCTGTAGAGGTACTGGCAGATTAATAGGTATAATTGTCATAGTTCTATGGGAATTGGTTGATTTACAGAATATGTCAGAAAGGTGCAGATCATTCCTAAGCCATTGACAGGGATCCAAGTAACCTGTGAAAAATTGTCCAAAAAGGGGGAAAATAGATCAGATCAAAGAAAAGCTTCAGTATAATTGCACTCTATTAAGTGCCACAGTTATGTGTAAAACATGTATCTGAAAAATTTTCCTTCTTCCCCTAATAAATCCTGTGGCTGAATAATTCACCACAGTGTGGTTCAGTATATCCTTCAGTAACAAGCAGAAAAATAAGTGGCCTGTTAGTTTATCATTGTGTAAGATCAGGCCACTAAAGAGAGGGGAATGGCCAAAGCAGGTGGCAATACTCAGGCTGTAAACTTTGTTCTTAGATGGATGATTCTTGCAGCTTGCTTCTGGAAAGAGCGGGGTGTGATGGGCTAATGTTGCTGTTTAAGAACAATTTCTCAAGGTGTACAGGTGGTGTTCAGGTGAGCTAATGAGCAAAACTAGCTTGGCAGATAATGGTAGAGCCAGAAGACATATTGCAGGTGTCCTGTCATATAGGGGCAGAGAATGGGACAAGCAGGTCCATTTACTGCCCAATATTGCAACTGCAGGGTTACCTTCTCACCAGCTGCATGCTCCCAGCAATGAGCATGCAGGTACTTTAGCAGGGAGATGTCTGAGCTTTATTTTGTGAATGCATCTTTCTTCATTTCCCAGTGTTGGCACATTTCATATTTTGGTGTGGTTGAAATGCAGTTAAAACACGACAGGTTTGATAGACTGCCTCAATTTTTTTTTTTCTTACCTTGATATATCTATTGCATTCGGCAGTATTCTGTAAAAAAATGAGTGTTTGTTGATAGTAAGAGCCAGAGAAACATGACACAGTGAGAAAATGGATATTGTTTATGGATTTGATAATGCTGGCTCAAATGTCTGCATAAAAAGTTTCCTTCTTGATCTTTTTTTCAGCATCATAGTTACATCAAATGGCTTTTAAGTTCCACCTCAGGTAAATTGTTCATCTCCTGGACTTTGCCAAAACTTATAAACAAGGGTAGAAAAAGCAGAATGCATGATCTGCCGGAGGAGGCTCAGTAAATCCCAAAGGAGCTGACGCCTATTTGAATGCAATTCCTTTCCAGCCTCTCTTTTCCAGGCTCTGCTTTTTACTTTCTAATTTGATAATTTCCTCCACATAGTTCTGTTTTGGCTCGACTGAGCCTGCACTGTGGGAACGAACTGGCTTTGCTTTCTGCGCTCTGGAAAGAGTGACTGGGAGTCAGTAACATCGTTGCAGCATCCCTGCAAAGTGCATGTTGCTATTCTCACTTTACAAATAGGAAAACGAAAACGGAAGGAGTGAAGGAGTTTGCCTAAGGCCCCAGAATCAATCAGTTTCTTGTGTTGTATTAGTTAAGTCTCAGGACCTTCCTGCTGCCTGCCCTGCACTTGTTCTAGCTGACTGCACCATTTTCCAGTGCCACAGGGAGGCACGGGGTTGTTCTTATCTTACCAGTTCAGACCACATGCAAGTGACCAACTCAAGACCAAAAATAACCCTACTGCAAACTATTTTAAGACACTTTTCTCTGCAAATGCAAGGGGGCAGTCCTGGATCAAACAGTGTCTGCCTGCATGGTTCTTTACATTAGGAACTTCATCATTTCGTAGATGTTTTAATTTAGTAATGATTTTTTTCTGATAATATTACATAGATTAACAAAAATGTGCTGGGATATAGAATCATAGAATGGACCTTAAAGATTATCTAGTTTCATCCCTCCTGAGCCATGGAAGTCTAGATTTATTTCCATATTCTTTACTCCGATACAAAAAGTAAAAGCATATGAGTCTTGACACACAACCCGAAAGCTAGGGTAAAAGTAGATTTGACCATCATACACTGTGAGAGGATGAATCATATCATGTACCCTCACTGAAGAGAACTGACACAGAGCAGGACAAACACCCTGCAGGTGCTTCCTCCTGAATAAATGCCCACTTCCTGGTCTCCTTTGGCAGGCTGACAAAGAGAAGCTAATACTATATCCAGGAGTGAATGTTTGAAGCATGATGTTCCCAAGGTCTTCTGTCTCCACCAGGATATCTGTATGTTCACTCTAGTAGCTGGGGAGAGTTGCAGGAAAGAGTACATTCAGGTACTTCAACAATGCAATACTGCTGTGCATAGGCAAACCCAACAGAAAATATGAAATATACAGATTTTGACAAGAAAACCAATAGCTAGAGCATGAGCAGAACTGGCTATGACATTAAAACAGTGCAGGGGGTTGCAGAAAGAAGCAATAGAGGCAGCAGAGAATAACTGAAAGGCTGAGATTCTTGGCAAACAGAGGAAGGAAAGGATTTACTCCTGCAGGTGCTGACAGCGTACTGAGTTCTGGAGAAGGAAATATCCTGCAGTCATGTCTATGTCCATTTCAAAGTGTCTGAAGTGCATCTGAAATTTCCTTCTTACAGTTACTGCCATTACACTGCAAGCAGCCTAATGTGAGCAGATGCATGGCACTTTTTTCTTTTTTTCATGCTAAATTGTTCTATGTCTCTGATCATGTGTTCTGACAAAGGTCATGTTGGAATCTGCAGCAAAAAAAAAGGTGACTTTTGCTGCTGTCACTTTTGTTGTCACAGTGAATAATGTGAGAGAGAATTTTTCATCCCTGAAACCCTGTTTCTGGCTGGCTCATATAGTAATGTCAGTTCTAGAATGTTTTGCTACCCAAGAATGACATTATTAAAATATGGCTTAAGTAGGATTCTCTCTGTAGTAAAGATTCTCTGGTAAAACAAGTTTCTTTAAAAGTACTCATCACACAAATGCTCATTATTGTTTGTACCCATGAAAACCACAACTACTAAGACTGCACAATAATATCATATCCTGTCTATAAAAGATTTAATGTTCAGCTGTGTCCATAAAAGAGGGAAATTGACTTCCTTTGAGGCTCTTCCTCACCTGTTTCAGTCAGCAGGCTGTGAGCAGAGACGATGAGATCTCAGCCCTTGAATAGCCAGAGGAGTGGCACTGCCACATACAGAAAATTAATTTTCATTGCTTCCAGCTGGAATGGCATAAACTTCCCCATGTCTGCAGATGAGTGGACACCCTGAAATTGCCTTTCTCCATGTGGATTTTTTTTCATAGCAGTGCGAAATATTGAGCTCTGATTGAAGAGCAGCACTCCATCACACCTATATGGACTTGTGACTCTTATCAAGATGGTTTTTATTTGTCAAGCAGTCAGTGCATTGCATGAAGGCAACATGCGTAATTCCTGGCAAATGTAATCTTCCTCAGAAGTCCTGTTTTATATAAAAATTCAAAAAAAGTCTTAATTTCTATTACTACACGGTTTCACAATTTGAAAAAAAGCACAAAACAATGAACTAGATGAAAACTATACGTGTGAAGTATTTAAAAAGTGAAGATTGCAGGGCAACATGATTAGCTGCACAGCAATGTAAGTAATTTATCCAAAAGGGGATTGGAGGTCTGTTTCTTCTAGACTCCCTCAATGTGCACAAGCTTCTAATTTTGCATGGTTGGCTGCCACTGCTCCAATGCAAGTTGTAAATCACAGCTGTTTCCTTGGGCCAGATTATCAGCTTGTAATTTGGAGATGTGACTTCTTCAGCAGAATATCTGCTGCCATAAGGTATATGACATTAAGTGACAGTAAGAAAGACAGTAAGAGAAACAATAAGTAAATATCACCCATGTATTGTTTTAATACCATATTCACCTGAAATGACAGACATACAAATAACTTTACTCTCACGGGGTTTTTTTAGATTTTATTTTATAATATTGTTGCTGTGTTGATGCATGCCTCTATGTCTGCAGCAATGGTAGATTGAAGTTATAAGAAGGCTGGGCTTTAGCTCCTCTGTGACAAAGAAGCAATTTTTCTTCTAGTTTTGTAAACAAGACATGAGCTTGGTGGGTCGGTGAAGGGGAATGTTATTGTCTAGGACCTTTTATTCTAAGAAGTAGGATCTGAGATGAATAATACAGAGAATTAATTCCCAGTAAGTAAACTTTAATTTTATAGTAGAGCTATTGCTAACATTTGGAAGAGAAAGTTAGATGTTAAGAAGCAAGAGATACTGAGTGGAATGCATGCAGCGGTAGTGCTGAAGCAGTATCAGGTCCCTCATAGTAAGAGGCACTGAGTTTGGGAGTGGGGAAATACAAGAGAACTCGAGCAAGCAAGAAAAATGTAAAGTATCTGTTGTCTCATAACATTTATTTCTAGATTTTGTAGGGTTAATGCATAATCCTATTTCCTATTCTGTTCACAGTTTCAATGCATTAGGTCAAATGGTCTAAGGACGCACAAAAACCTGTAAGTAAAACTGCTTCTTATAAATAATTTTTTGTTTGCCAGTATGTATGATCTGTGGAAATAATTGAGAGTTGAGAGTTCTTTTATAGGAATGTTTTCACCTGATTTAGTACTAAAATAATTATGATTGTTGCTAGAAACTTCCTGAGAATTGATTAATATAAAAGAAATGTAATGCCTTTGATGTGATTTTACACAGACTTGAGAGCAGCAAGTGAAAAAATCATACTTTCAAATTTCCACTACTTGTAGTGGGCTGTTTGCACTGGTGCAATAAGCACAGAACAGTCTCAAGTATTGTTTTAAAACACATGTTCAAACAGCCTTACAAGCCAAACCATCCCTTTTGGCAACCTCTTTGTGAAGAAATAGCTGTTATTAAACTCTAAGCCTTATTCCAAATGCGTAGTGTAACAAGGACTCCTGCAAACTTTCTTCTGTAGTTGGTGTTATAGAGATCTATTTCACAAATATTGAGCCTGAGGTTGTCTGGGTGTAGATACACTGAGGCAAAGTCAGAAGGGCTGTTAAAATGACATGTGTTGATGGCCTGCAAGATCCTAGCACCTACTGGGAACCATAACTGGGAACAAAGTGACATAAGAAAATCTTGATGGTGGTAAGATGGGAATGGAGGCACTGACAGTCTCTAATGTGTACAAAAAGGTATATCCAAAGCCAGCACGCAGTCATGAGCATAAGAATGCTCTCAGATGTGAGAAGGACTTAGCTGGTGTGCCTTGTCTCCCATGCTGTTACAAGGACATACACATTGCCTCTTGCCTGAACACTGAACAGATGACTTGAGCTCACAAGTTTTAGTGTTGTATGTGGATATGAGAAGGTGAGTATGAATGAATGGATTAAAATATTTTGGTTTAAAAATAAAATCACCTCCTCCTGCATGGTCCTACCTTGTGATTTCCTATGTGGCTGCTCCAATATTGCAACATTATTTCCTGCAGTGTTGCCTACTGTTTTGCTGGATTAGTGTGTTCTGTAGATAAGAATATCACATTCTGTATTTAAAACAATGCACTTGTCCTGCTTCTTCTTGCAAACCATATATTGCAGCAGAGTATTCTGTATTATATTTGTGGAGAACTGGAGGAAGTCAAAACAAGTGTGAGTGAATCCTGAAGGAGGTGAATCAAATACATCTGCTTGTGGAAGGTGGTGGCAATATTCTTCAGTACAAAGATACAAGGGACAGACAGAACCCTGAGGAACAAGACAGGTAAGAAGAAGGTGCAGGGTCAGATAGAGCTGTCTGTCAAGGAGTAACACACTGTTATTAATGGGGAAGACCAGGGGTCCAAGGGATGGTAAGATTGCATCACAATTACAGGGGAGGTAGTGCTTCACTGTATAGAAGAGGAACAGAAGGATGTATGTCAAGAATGACTGGAAAGGATGAAATGGTCTGAACTGGATGACAGCATGACTTAGAGAAAAGACAGGATCAGACAGCTTTTCAGAATCTCTTTTCTGTGATTCTGTGAAATAAACCTCCCTTGGTTTAGGGTAGGGGTGGACAGGATGCATACATAGACACCAAGAGGCATAATTTTTCTGATCCCAGGAAAATCATCCAGGAGTACTAAAAACTACAGAGAGAGTAATAAGAAGATGTGAAAGGATTGGAAAAGTTGTCTTTGAATGGATCAGATGTACTATGAAACTATAAGCCAGACATTTTCTTATAGAAATATCAGCCAGTTTCTGATTTTAAAAGTTGAAACTGCTCAAGGCTTAAGCACAGCATTACTGCTTCCTTTCCACCTCTGCTGAGTAAAACGTGAGGTGCTACCATACTGAAGTGCAGGAATGTCCTGCATATTTGCTTCTGTATGGAGCTCCTCACTGACATAAATCTATAGTGTGCCACATGAATATCTCAGGCTATTGGTTCTTCAGAAGCAATGTGAAGCAGTGAATAGACTGGACAATAGTCACTGCTGTTTTGGTGGCTGCAATGTTTCTTAACAATTTGTTTCATGGTAAAATGAAAGTTGACAAATTTTCATTTCCATTTTAGTACTGACTTGCAACTTGCCTATAGCTAGAAATATGGAAGGACTAAATAATTAGCAAAAATATTAAATCCTTTTTTTTTTTTTTCCAAATCTACTTGTAGATATGATCAATCTGGAAGGGAAGAGGTGGGTCATTTATTTTGCTCGAGACAGTCTGATAATTTCTACTTTTGTTTCTCTTCTACTCACCTTACTCACTCTGCTACTACAGCAAAAACTATAGGTACATTCAATTTTGCCAATTCTGTTCTAGGTTACAGACTCTTAATTCAAGAAGTTTATAGACACTTTGGTTGTGTCTATACTAGTAAAAGAAGTATGTTCAAGACTGTTGTCTGGCACTGAGGCTGACAGGTTTGGAATAATCTCCTAATAATTCACCATGAAAATTTTTCCTTTACTACCCAGCCTGCTCAGTGAGCATAATTTTTAGCCTGTGTTTGTAGCTTGTTTATTGTTTACACTGTGTTTGTCTGCTTCAGCTGTAATTTATCTGGGAACCTGTGTGAAGATATTTTTCTGTCTTCCAAAAAGTCTTTGTTGCCATACACAGATTATTTTCTTCTTTGTGATGTTTAAAGTCTTACACCTAAAAAAGAAATATTTTTCACATAAAGTATCTTTCTAGGACTGCAACCGCTTTCTTGAGTCTCTTGTGATGTTTGGGATCAGGCACAACTACTATAAAAATTCTATTAATTTTTTATTATTTTTCTAGTATCTTTGGTCAGAATTCAACAATACTTTTACAGTGCTAGTTTGGACTTTAAAAGGGTAAAGGGATGTGGGAATTAATCCTTATTTAAAGTCAAAAAGGATAGTAAATCCCATAAATACTTAAATAACAATTCTTCTCATGTTCATAAGTTTTTTACTTTTGAAGTGTTTGAGTTGAGCATGCATCACTCTGCTCCAGTGGATCATTTTTGTATTTGGAGTTATCAAATATGTGTTTTCCTCTCTGTACTGGGCACTTGGGATGTCATTTTCAAGAGCGAATTCTTTCAGAAGCTGGATTCCCATGGAGCCCTTGCTCATCAGGAGTCACAGTCTGGCTCTGGGCTGTTGTGTACTGCTGTAGTCTGCAAGCAGACAGCAGGTAAGTGGTTTTGAGCGGGCTCCCCTGAGTCTTGCTGTGGACTTCTTCTTCAGCCCAGTTCCCTAAGCCTTGCTTCTCTCCCACCTTCAAAACTCACTTTATGTTGGCTGTGATTCCTGGTCTGCCTGTTCACCCTTTACAAGGTGCCTTCAACCAGACACTCTGGTTTCTTGAGATATGTCCAGGTCTTTGACCTTGCTTTGACCTGACACATGTTGTGGCTCCTGGGCTGCTGACAGCTGCAGCAGCTGCCCTCAGGTGGGATAACCAGCCACAGGGGAGACCATGGCCTGTCCTCTATACCATTCATACCCAACCTGTATAATGACCTCCTCTGTTGCGCTGCATAGATTGGATGAATTTGCTAAATCCATTTTAATTTGTTTTTTGCCGTCTAGGAGGGCGTGTGGAGAGACAAGTGGGCAGATGAGTTGTTGAACGGGCTGCAAACCATGTGTGCTAAGCAGATTTTGTGAATCCATCTGGTGATGTGAAAATTTCCTGGTAGGAAGAAATGTGCTCTTCTGTAGCTAGGAGTAAACTATATTTTCTGATTCCGGAGTCAGAAATCTGCTTTCCAGTTCCTATTACTTAGTTTTGCTGTGTCTGGCACAGCAGTATATGAAGAGAATGCAAATTTTACATCAAGAAAAATCTGATGAATCCTATCTGGTGTGGACACAAAACAGAGGGGAAGCCTGAGAATTTAATCTGTTGTTGACAGATTTTCCAGGATGTCTTAAGTTAAATCTAAAGCGAGAGATCTAAATTCAAGCTGAAATCTGCTTTTTATTCATTATTAAAAATTGTAACTTATGTGCCATTTGTTTATTTTAGTAGAATTTTTCAAAAAGACTATGAATTCCTGCTTTTATGGGAAGTCTTGACATTTGCTGGGGTATTTGGTGAGCAGAACTAAATGCTGGTGAAAATTTCCATGAATGTAAGAATCTGCTCCTACAGTCTGAAACTAATTAGTATTTTGTATTGTTTGGCAGTTTTGGACAGTATACACTCCACTCTGAATGTGGTGGGATTTTCCCTTAAGGATGTCCTGTTTCTGGGGGTTACTGTAGTCTCAAACATCAGAAGTGAGCAGCACTAGACATTTTCCTCTGTGCTCCCCACTACTCTCCTGAGAATATCTGACTGCTCTGTAGAAGTACATTGTAAAAATTATAAAATCAAGGTATAGAATACCAGAGATATGGTTACTCATGCAACATTTGGTCTCAATCTATCCAGATAGTTATCATCTTTAACGACCTAGCCATTAATTGTAGTGAAAAACAGGGGTTTATTCCTGCTTTTACTGGAAAGCTGCATCATGGCACAGGATAAAGTAATTTAAATCATTAAGCCGTGAATGTGTTACCAGTGCGTCACACCTATGGACAAATTTGCTGAAGTAGATAATGCTTAATATCTCCAGCTCTGCTGGCTAGAACTATGCTTTGAGCTTGCATAAAATATGAAGGATCACCCTCCTATTCGGTTAAACCTGGGAATGAATAATTAATGAATGATTTAACAATTTTAACTTTAATATTTTAGCCTCAGGTTCCCAACTATTCTGAGAAAAAAAGAATAGCATCTTTCTCACAACAACTGTATTATGGAGAAAAAGTAAGTAATTCTTCTAAAATGTTCAAATGCACTGAATCTCAAAGGAAGAACCCGTAAGGAAATAAATAATTTTGTAATCTCTGCAAAGCTTTTGAGTATGTGTTTAATAAAAAAGGGAAAGAATAAAAAACCTGAGTCACATGCTGAACTAGAAGGTCAAAACCAAATATCAAATAACAGCTCCTGTACTCAATGAGTCGTGATCCCATGGAGAAAATGCAAAGTGATAACGTAATTGAGGATAAGAAGAGAATATGAAACAGGAGCAAGCTAAACGTTTTTAGATATGTAAAAGACTGATGTAAACAGCTCTTCTTCATGTTGGCATGGCAGAACAACAAAAAGGAGCAAGAGAGATCAAGATCAATATGGATAACTTCTGAGTAAGGAAAACTTTCTAACAAAAACATGAGGGTTACACACACTCCCATTCTACAGGTTCTTTGCTAACTTAATCCCAATTTCTACCTTTTTTGTCTCTAATTTCTATACTAAAATTTTGATTTAAACTTTTCTTAAACTGATTTTGTCACCATTCCAGTATACATCCTGCTTGCTTAGAAGTTCATAAAGTAGTCACAATTTAACCACATCAGGCTCTTGGTTATACTGCTTCTCTTTCATCTGCAGTATTTATCCCTAATATCATTTTGTCAAGGAACTCAATCTCTTTCACAGATTGATAAGGAAACTGTATCTTTAAATATCCTCAGTATGCTGAAATCTGTCTTCCTAAATACTGCTGGGTTTATTTGCCTGTTTTCCTTCCTTCTAAACATGTAATGTCACCCCTTTTTCCAGATGCCCCTTCCCTTGGCATTCACAACAATTTTCTGCTGCTGGCTGGAACCTTCTAATGTTTTTTTTGTGTTCTTTAATCTCAAAAGAATTGGCTTGGGTCTATATGGAAAGTTGCCCTGGTACCATATATGTGAGATTTTCCCTTTTGAAGGACATTTTCCAACTGATCAGTTTTGTTAGTGGACTACGGAGGTAGCATATGCTTCTTTATATCTTCCCCAATGACAAGGTAACATCTTAACTGCTTAACATTATATTAAGTAGTATTAGCTATATATTAAGTATCCTGAGACATCAATTAACCCGCAAAGTCTCTTATTTAAGTTAAATGATATATGTTGATGGAATAGGCTTGAGTCACAATTTGTGTATCTTTCTATTTTTGGTACAAATTGTTATTTTCTTTATTAGTTCAGGTACATTTCCTAATGCTTGTTGTTGAGGGTGATCTTCATTCTACCATGAAAAGAAAAAAACATTAATAATTCTCTGATTTCTTCCAAATAGAAGACAACAAGAATTAAAACAAAAATGTAGAGACAATGAAAATGCAGGTAGCTAAATGAAAAGTGTGAAGAGAGTAAGAAAATATGGTGCTAATTAGATCTTGATCATGCCAATATAAACAAAATAGCAGAAATGCATATAATATTCACCCAAATTGTAATGAGGAGGAGGGATCAAAACAACATCTGCAAAATTCAGCCATGATCTGAAGAAATACTCTAATATCAACAATAGGAAACAAGGGCAAATACAAAATACTCTTCTTATCAAACACAAATTCTGAAAGGTGGAAATAAGTAGACAACAGTACTTCTGATAATGACAGGGGATTGTAATATGATGCATATAAATAAGGGCAAGAAACAGTGCTGTTGTCAGGATCCTAATGTCACTCTTGGATTTTTATAATGAAGGTGAGGTAAAATCAGAAAGGGAAGGTAATTATTTCACCCCACATGGTTAGTGAGGTTATCTGGAAAACAGTGACCAGCATTGAGTACCAAACTTGCGGAAAAATGTGAATACATTGAAGAGCATCTATGAAAGAGCATTGGTAATTATGAGAGTCATATGGAGCCCAGACAACAAGCGTGAGGTCATACCATAGTTTTTTTCCCCCCAATACCTCAGGTAATCTTTACTTGGTCAGAGGAGAGATTTGTTTAAGGACCTAAGCTCTAAATTCCATAGAAAAGCTGTTACATCTCTCC